>VZRR01000570.1:0-74319 GCA_013398015.1 Oreocharis arfaki
CCGGCCCGGCCCGGCCCGGCTCCACCCGGCCCCGCCTCAGCCTCCCCGTGAGTAGCGCGGCCGGCACACGCCTTCCGGCCTCCCCCCCGGACTCCCCGCGGTCCCGAAGCGCCTGGGTCCCTCTCTCCCCGCCGCCGCTCATTGCCGCCCTCAGACACCCGGTTCTCCCGCCCCGCCCGGAGCGCCTGCGTGCCCTTCGCCACCTCCGCTCCCCGAGTGCCTCCAGGCTCCTCAGCGCTCCCCTTCCCGCCCTGCCTGGCCTTGCTGGGGCACGCTGTGCTCCAGCCAGGTCCCTGGCTCTGCCGGAGCTCCACATCGCGGCAGATGTCTGCTCCCCGCAGGGACCCCGGCCTCCCGTTGGCACAGCTCCTCTGCCCACGGGTGCTGGGAGCTCCAGCAGGACGATTGTCCGGTGATGCGCCCCGATAGCGGGGATGAGGCTGTGAGTGAGGAGGGTGTCTCTCCACCAGGAACCCCGCTGGCACATATGGCCAATGATGGCCCATTCCATGACACCTGCTGGTCCAGGATCTATTGTCCGCTTGTGACTGTGGGCTGCTTTTCTTTCCCAGAGCGTAGGAGTGGGCTCTTGGCACTGCAGCAGCCTCGCTGAGGGGTTGGCCTGGAGCAGAGGCCGCCACTGGCCAATGAGTTCAGGGGCTTCCCTGCATCCTGCAGCAAAGCCTGGCCTCCTGCATTGCTCCCAGCAGGAGTTCTGGCAGGCAGAGAGGCTCCAAAGAGCTTTTGCTCATGGCACATCAGTGCTGTCCATGTTAACCGCTTGTGCCAGCCTCTGTCTTTGCTGGGGACAGGATCTGAAGGCACCTCCCTCACCCTGCACCCATCCCATCCCGGCAGGGAGCCCCGATGGACATGAGAGCAGAGCAGCAGGCATCCTGACCCCCGCCCCACGCCAGCCCCCGTGCCAGCCCCCGGGACTATGGATGAGTGGAAGCCCAACCCCGCTGTGAAGCCCCACAAGAAGCGGAGCTGGTACCTTGCCTGGAAGTACAAGCTGATGAACCAGCGCGCGCTGCGGAAGCTGTGTCAGGTGAGTCACCTGCGGTAGATTAGGAAGGATAATCTACAGGATTTACAAGTTCACGGAGCAGCTGCACGGGTGGAAGTGCGTCTGCTGGCAGTCTGGGTGACCTGACGTGCTGAGGAAGCATAACTTGTTCCCCAAGAAGCTGCCTCCAAGTGCCTGTGTGTGGAAGGGTCTGCCTTGTGTAGCAGCTCCTTTCAGCTGCCAGCAGACCTGTTGAGAGGCTGTGGGAGGAGATACAATTATCCAGGTGGCCTTGGGAAGCTTTCAGCTACAAACCAACTTGATTCCTCCCGTCCTGGCTCTGGACCCATGCTGAGTGCTGCAGGGCTCAGCTTTGAGCTGTTTGATTTGCAAACCAAGCCTGGTATAAGGCATGACAGGTGGACAGAGAAAATAGGGCTTGGTAACAGGATCTCATGCCCCAGAGGCAGCTGGCGTCTGGGAAAGCCGCAGGCTTGGTTGCTTGTGCTGTAAAACAGCTAATCCTTGCTGGAGGCGGCATCCTGGGGGCTGTCTGGAGCTGTAAGGACATGGCCTCTTGGAGGAAAACACAGAAAAGGGGCCTTTCTTGAGAGGAGTTCATGAGATCTGGCAGTTGGTTGCTGTGGGAGGGAGCAGGGGAGGGTTTTTTCTGTGCCTGGGAGGACAGAGGCTCATGAGGGCTCCCTGGGCAAGGAGACTGCTCAGTTCTGTGTCTGATGGGGTGTTCAAGGCTTGGGAATGGCTCTGGTCATTCAGGCAGGCATTGCTCACCATGCTGGGGCAACGGGCTAGAGCCTGCACACTGTCATCTCTGTGCTTTGTGGCACTGCTTAGAACGCAGATGAAAATTTGGCTTAAAACAGGTAGACCGGAGTTGCAGGTGTGGAGTTGCTGGGTCTACAGCAGCCAAGCATCCATCAGTTAGCTTCGACTGAGACAGCTTTGCTAGACCTGGCTGCTGGTCTTGCTTAATTCTTATTCCTTATTGCCTTATTTGCTCTGGTCACCAGGGCTGTTCCCTCATGTCCCCACTGCTGACCAGGGCAGAAGGTCTGGACAGGTTGGTGAGGTGGCCTTGCTGCCTCTCCGTGAGCCCACGGCTCTGTTCATGCCTAATTAAAAGCTTTCTGTGCAGAGATCCCAAAAGGTGCTCATAGTCCTGAGTCAACAGCAAATTAACAAGCCAAAATGCCATAGTGACATTTATACCATCGTGTTGTCTTATTGCTGGTTTTCCATTTTCCTCAGTTACTCCTGAACCTGCTTGGCAGAGATAGCAGCAACACAGAGCTTTGAGGCAGTAGCTGGACAGATAGGGCAGGAATCCTTTTAGTGCCTCTCACCCAGGGCAGGCCAGTGTGTGTGATCCCAGCCCCATCACGGACCTCAGAGAATCAAGGGTCTCTTCCACAGCCCCTGGACCTTCCCAAGCCCTCTGTGTCAGCATCCACGAGGGTTGCATTGAAGTTTGCTGCAGACAGGAAGGCTGCAGGCTGGTCTCTGCAGCTTGTGGTACGGTGCAGTTTCCTGAAATCAGACCTCAGCTTCTTCCCTTTGTTTGACTCAGCTGCACAGCATCTCCTCTCCTCTGAATACCCTGAGTGCATCCTCTGGTTCCAGAGAGACAGATGAGAGCAGTGATGCTGCAGCAGAGGCAGAAGTTAAGGTTGCCCTGGGAGCTGTAACTCTGAATTATCAAACTCTTTGCCTGCAGGGACCCTCAACCTTGATGCAATAATTTAGCAGGAATCTGCTCACAGATCTGGAAGCAGGGATATGTTGGAAGTGGGTTAATTCTCACATATCAGGGAGTCAGTGCTCTCCAGCTGACGAATGCATTTCACCATGAAACTCGGTCACCTGTATTTCTTTCTCTTTGCTTTCCTCAGAGAAAACCAGGAGAAATGACAGATGCTTGTGATCCCAAGCAAGATCTCCTTGGGGTGCCCTGCAGCCCGTGCCAAGGTGGGCTGGTTTTGGGGGTGTTACTTACAAATTCCTAACACAAAACATCCTGCATTGCAGACAGGTGCTGTCCTCTTCCTGCTTGTGACTGTAATTGTGAACATCAAGCTGATCTTGGACACCAGGAGAGCGGCTTATGAGGAGGAAGAGGAGTCTGCACAGGACTATGGTGAGGGGCAGCATCCTATTGTGCTTTGGAAGCAAGGAAACCAGAGGGTCCCTTTAAGTCAGGGCTAACTTGTCACCAACTACATCATGAAAGACATGTCTGTCCATGTGGGTTTAACAAAAATTAATAGAAAATGCTGCTCCCTTCCTGGTCTGTCTACTGAAGGTTTCAGCACATTTGGCTGCAGAGATCTGTGTGGGGTCAGCCAAGGCCAGAGCTGTTGCCATTTGGTATTTCCCCTTACCTACCATCCCTGTAAATTCTGCCCCATGACTCCGTGGGCCGGGATGCCTGGTGGGCCTGCCCTTCTGGAGGTTTGGCTGGGCTAGCACAGAGCAGGGACAAGCTAGAGGTGCCTTGACTGGTTGAAACTGGGAATTTCTCCACTGTAGATGACGAGATGCTGAATGTGGAGGTCCCCAGGCACCCTGTCAACAACAAGAAGGTCCTGGATGTCGAGGTGTACTCCAGCCGGTCAAAGGTCTACGTGGCCGTGGATGGGACGACGGTGAGTGGCAGGTGCTGGCTGTCCCTGTGAGCAGAGGATGGACAGAGCTGAATGGGTGAAGCCACAAACAGCAGTGCTGAGAGCAGTTCAGAGGCTGGCAAGAAGTTCTGCTTCCAGGACTTCTGCTCTGGCACCCATCACTGCCGTGAGCAAAGCCAAAGAGATTTGCCTCTTGTTTGGGGGCTCTGCTGTGCAGAATGGGCAGGGAATAAGAAGAAGTCTTGGCATATGATTCTTATCATTTATCCACTTGCAGGTCCTAGAAGATGAAGCTCGGGAGCAGGGAAGAGGCATCCATGTCATTGTCTTAAATCAGGCCACGGTAAAACATCCCCATGTCTTTCTTACTGGGCAGTTTGTCCTTGTTCTTGAACTGTTGTGTGCCAGGGCCAGCCAGGATGGAAGACCCTGAATGCTTTTTGTGTGCAGTGTGCAGAGCATGACACGGTCACCCAGAGAGTCCCTGCTGTCCTTGGGGAGCGGGCAGGGGAGGAGTTGTGAGGTTGGGTGATGCTTCCCATGGATCTCCATGCAGGAAGGCCTGAGGGCAGAGCTTGCCTGGGGACTAATTCCCTGTCATACTGGAAAAGCCACTCCCTGTGTTGCTCAGGGAATGAGGCTTCCTTCCAGGGCAGATTTCCATAATTCTGTGTGTCCATACCATGCAGTATTTAAGATCCATCTGACGTGTGAATGCTAACAGGGTCACGTGATGGCCAAGAGGGTCTTTGACACCTATTCTCCCCACGAAGATGAAGCCATGGTACTTTTCCTCAACATGGTTGCCCGGGGCCGGATCCTGATCTTCACCATTAAGGTATGTGACCCTAATGTAAAAAAAAAAAGTCATCTTGAGTCAGGATGTCCTGAAGCTCGTCTGGGCAGTAGCCTCCTAAATGTCATCAGGCATTCCCAGGACTAAATGTCACATCCCCACATCCCTTTCTGCATCACTTCCCTTGTCCTCTAGCTCCCCCTTCTTGCTTGCTTTGTGTGCCCAGCAAAGCAGGAGAGCAAAAAGCAGATGTGTCAGAGCCCACAGCAGTAGACGAGGGGTTAGGTGGAGAATGGACATGAGGAAATATAAGGATGTGGTGGAATCTTTCTGGCTCCCAGTTCCAGGCTTTACAGGGGCCCTGTGGACTGTGCTGGGCCTGGGCTGCTGTGCAAGCAGCACTGTGCTGCTTCGAAGCTTCAGGCTTAGCTGTGTGAAGTGTTGCTTAATACATGGCCTTGCTTGAGAGCAATTTGGTCTCAAGGAAGCAGGAGTTCATGGCTTCTCTGACCTCCCTGTGGGTCATGGTGAAGCCACTGGCAGCTTTAGTGGCACAGAGACCTTGAAGGTTTCTGGGTCAGCTGGTTCAAAGGTAGGAGTGGGCCCTGTACCCCTTTGGTATTGATGGGAGACTTTCCCTGTCAGGAGCCAGACCTCAACGTCAGGGTTGTGTTTTGTTCCAGGACGAAGGCTCCTTTCACCTCAAGGAGACAGCTAAGAATGTCCTGAAAAGCCTGGGGAGCCAAGTTGCACCATTCCTGAGCTGGAGAGACATGTGGACGTTTGTGGGGAAGAAGGGGGGTGAGTCTTGTACAGGCTGGGAGAGGGTTTGTGGCTCCTTTCTTTGGGAGAAGCCGGGTGAAGACAAACCCGGCCCATCCCTAAGAGGCTCTATGAGCAGGGAACAAGTCACAGAGAGTGGCAGCTCCATCGCTGGGGGTGAGGGAGGGTATGGAGGCAGAGCATGTTCTTTCAGCAGTTTGCCAGAGGCTAGTGGGAAAAGGTGCCAGGCTGTCCCCCAGGCTGACAGCCCCTGGTCATGCCTTGACACAGCAGGGCTGGGCCCTTCCAGGCAGTCCTGACCCTGTGTTCCTGCTCCAGGGGAAGTATATGGGGAGAAGCACGCCAAGTCACCTGCCCTCTCGACGTGGGGTGACCCTGTTCTGCTGAAGACAGAAGTTCACCTGACATCTGTGGAAGGTAGGAAGTACAGTCTGCTCTATGGTATCTCTGGGAGATGTTTGCCTGCTGCCTGGTTTTAAGTCAAAGCCATGGGTCTGGATTTAAGGCTTTTTGAGATGATGATGGTGACTTTTAAAATGGGCTTAGCTCCCTTTCTTCCTGCTTCCATGGCAATTCCACGCATGGTTGTTGAGAAGGGTGAAGATGGAGAAGTGGGAACATGGTCTAGCCAATTGTCAGCTCTCCAAACCAGACCTGGTCTGGTTTCTGACTGTTGGCCTTGAACAACCCATTGCTGCTCAGAAGGGCCAGAGGTGGGATTGGGCTCTGAATGGCTCCTGGGGTTGTATCTGGCATCCAAAGTGTTGCTTGTTCACTGCCAAGGTCTGGCTTGGTCCATGTGTGTAGTATCCCAGCTTGGAGCTCACAAGGTGAGTCTGGGGGGATGACAGGTCTGTTTTTTCTCCTCCAGATGCTGAGTGCCATTGGCCTGACACAGAGCTGAACCGGCGCCGCAAGAGGTTCTGCAGCAAAGTGGAAGGTTACGGCAGCGTCTGCAGCTGCAAGGACCCCACACCCATCGAGTTCAACCCTGATCCTGTGAGTGCAGGGGCACAGTGTCCAGGGAAGGCTCTGGGAGCGAGGGCTGGGCTGGACTGGGTGTGTTTTGCAGCTGATGCAGAGCACTGTCCTTAAGTGCCAGCTGAGTGATGCAAACTGCCCCTGGGCAAGCCGTGAGCCCCAGCAAAGGTGAGGTGAATACCTGGGGGCAGGTCGTGCTGGGGAAGGGGAATTCTTTTGCTCTGAGTTGCCAGGAATAGTTGCCCTATTCTAGGGATATCAGTGTGAGCAGCAGAGACTGGACATTTAGAGACAGAGCAGCTGTTGTGACTTTTGGGCTGTCCTTGGCATGGTGCTGAAGGGTTCAGACACAGGTCTCTGAGGGGATGCAAACTGGGATTTTGGAGCTGGGTTGGAGGTGAGGTGAAGAAGGGAAACTGGCAGGGTCTTTGGAAGTGCTGAGGGCATCCTGGTTGGTTGGTGTGGCCCTGAGCCAAGAGGTAGGACTACGCAGCTCTGCTATCTTAGCAGCAGGTCCCTACCCCTTGGATCCTGCTCTCAGTGGCACAGAATCATGGCATCATTTTGGTTTGCATGGCCTCTCCCACCCCCACTCACACATATTGTTCTCTTCCAGCTCAAAGACAATAAAGTCTTTGATGTGCCAGTAGCTGTCATTGCAGGGAACCGCCCCAACTACCTGTACAGGTAAGCACTCCCAGAGGGCACGGCTGCTCTGCTCTGTGCCACAAGACCAGGCATGGCCCAGGCCCTTCCCTTTCTCCTGCCAGCAGGATCCAGCCTCCTCCTGGGGTTGCATGAGCACCAAGGGCAGACCTTTGGGGAGGGGAAGGGGAGGCCTAGGTAGGTCCTGTTCCCTAATCGTGCACACTTTCCCCCATCCCAAGGGATCCGTACCCCTGTGCTGAAGGGCCTGTGCCCACTGGGGCTGTGCTGCGCTCAGGCCCCTCCGTCTCTCCTCAGGATGCTGCGTTCCTTGCTGTCGGCTCAGGGCGTCAATCCACAGATGATCACAGTCTTCATCGATGGGTACTACGAGGTGAGAGCATTGCCAGAGATCCCTGTGGCCAGCTCCAGCTCCCCCAGCCCAATGCTGGCCCAGTCCTTGGAGCCTTGTCACCTTCCTCCTGCTGTGTGTCACACTGCTCCTCACCTGTTCCTACACAAAGGCAGTCAGCTTAGCCAAGCCATGAGTGTGGATAAAGCTGCCTTGGCCTTTCCCAAAGCCCAGGGCTGACATCCCTGTGTCAGAAGGGGGTCACTGTGCAGGAATGGCACAGTGCTGGGCTCTCCCCATCCCCTTTTCTCACTTGATGAGCATCGCCAGCCCCTTGAGCAGGCTCTGGGTGTAACACCACCTGTCCAGCTGCTTCACGCCATGCCTGTCCAGCTCCATTCTCACTAAGAGGTGAAGAGACACAAAACAGTGTGTTTTCCCAAGGCTCAAAGCTTGGGGTTCATGAAAGCTGGGGCCAGGTGGAGGAGAACTGGCCCTTTAGAGGCAAAGACCTTCCTCTCACTCAACCCTATATAGCCCTGGAGAGTCCCACTGAAAGCCCTGTCTGTCTGGCAGTGGAATGTGCTCAGGGACAGGCATGTGGGATCTTAGTAGGTCTCAGGAGCTTGCTAAGCTTCATCTCTATAGCATCCAGTGAGGTACTGCCTGTTTGCCCTGGGATGGAGACAGTTGTTCCATGCAGGCCTCTCCCACCACTGACACATTGTGGGGCTGGGGGAGCTGGCTTGTTTGTGCAGGCTCTTGCTGCACCACATCAGAGCAGTTAAAGATAGCAGCATCCATTGCCATGGCAACTGGAGCAGCATCCCTTAGCTACGAGGGGGCAGCCTGGATGCTCCAGCTGCCATGGTGGATACCAGGGAAGGGGGGAAAGGTTGGTACAATGGGAGCTCCTCTCTTTTGTGGCTAGGAGGTGGGATTCACAGTGAGGGGATGGAGAAGGCCTTGGTGGCTCCTTCTTGATGTCAGCCCAAATTTGGATTACTTCTGACCCCTGTGCTTGGTCAGAAAGGTTCTTTCCTTGGCAACTGTGAGAAAAAACTGAGTTGATTGTGATCTTGCCATTAAGCAGCTACTAGGGGTGCTGGCTGTACCTGTTTTCTTCCTGAACTGTCTGTGGGGGACTGGGAATCTGGGACCTCTCAGATATTCTTGGATACAACTTTGGGTCTGACAAACATGCTAACAAAGGCATGGTGATGCTGAAGGGCCACGACGGTTTGGCAAGTTGTGTGCTGCAGGGTATATAGCACAGCATCACTTTGAGCCTCACTGGTCGCCAAGAAGACAGCCACATGCAGGGGATGTTCCTGTTGTCCTGGGGAGCTGACACTGGCAGGGGAGGGGAGAATGACCCACACATTTGATGAGCTTTGTACTTTTCCATTGCAGGAGCCGATGGATGTCGTGGAGCTGTTTGGCCTCTCAGGAATACAGCACACTCCCATCAGCATTAAAAATGCCAGAGTTTCCCAGGTGAGAGAGCTTTCCGAGATCCTGGGACAGTTATTTCCAGGGGCGTGGGATAGCATTTGAGGGAGGCAGGCTTAGCCCCAAATCTGTGCCAGGTTGATGCTAACACAGGCAATGGTTGTCTTTTCTTGTAGCACTACAAAGCCAGTCTGACTGCAACCTTCAACCTGTTCCCGGTGAGTGAGACTGCTACAGCACAGGCTTTCCCTGGTATTTGTGATCCGTGTCCCACAGCAGCTGGGATCAGCTGGGATCAGCTTCCTCCAGGGCAAGGAACCACACAGGCAGGGGACACTGCTTGTGGCTCTGCTCTGTCCTGTTCATCTCCACACTTCTGATGTTCTCCTTGCCCTACAGGATGCTAAATTTGCTGTGGTTCTGGAGGAAGATCTCGACATTTCTGTTGACTTCTTCAGGTAAAGATGTGGGTTCCTCTGTGGGTGGACCGTTTGCTGGAAGCTTTCTGGATGCTCAGGAGAGGCCAGATCCCTGCCATGCTGTAACTCACTTATCTGAGGCTGAACAGACCCCAGGCAACAGCCAGAACTGAGCTCTGCTTTCAGAGTCTTGAGGCCACTGTCCTGGCAATCAGTGCAGGTTGACTTCGGGGTTGGGTGTCTCTTCCTGGTTTGCTTTTTGGGGACACTGATCCATTCTGTGCACACGTGGTTGGGGCTGCCCCATAGCCAGAGGACAGGGGCAGCATCTAATAGGGCTCCTGTTTCTTCTTAAGGAGAAGAAACTGGTGGGCAGGAGACAATGTTGTCCTTTCCCTACAGTGAGATGCAGCTTAGCTTGTTTGGGTGCTTCTTCCCTGGTCTCCCACCAGCATCAGCTATCTCAGTCCAAAAATTGGGATAAGCGATTCCAGCAGTTGGGGGTGGCTCATCTCCTGGTGGAGGATTTGCCTTGGTTTGCACGGTAGAAAGGTGTTTGACCAGGGACTGGTCAACTCTTTCCTCAGCTTTCTGAGCCAGTCAATTCACCTTCTGGAGGAGGATGAGAGCCTGTACTGCATCTCTGCTTGGAATGACCAGGTGGGTCAGGGAAGGATGGTGGAGCAGGGCCACCTCTGCTCTGCTGTGTTGTTCACAGGTCAGACTGGGGTCCAGGTTTAAAGCAGGATGTGTCCCCCCACTATCATCCTAAGTGGGTCTGTCTCCCCAGCATTGGACTCTTCAGAAGTGCCCCTGCTAATCACCATCCTGTCCCTGCCATGTGCTTCCCAGTGGCTGTTCCCTTCTTCCCATGATGAGAAACTCAATGGAGCATGATGCCTCCCTTTGTTGGTGGGGAAGGGGTACATCCAGGGTGCTGAACACTGCCCATAACATTGCAGGGCTATGAGCACACAGCTGAGGACCCCTCACTCCTGTACCGTGTGGAAACCATGCCAGGCCTGGGATGGGTGCTCCGGAAGAGCCTGTACAAGGATGAGCTGGAGCCAAAGTGGCCAACCCCTGAGAAGGTGAGTACCTTGGAGACCCTGTCTTCTGCACCCCCATTTCTGCCCATCCATAATCCCTGATCTCCACCCAGTCCCTGGGTGTACAGCTCCTGGAGGGGCTATCCCTGTGCTTATACTGGGAAGGATGCCCAAGCAGAATGGATTTGGGACAGGCAGTGACTTGAGGAGGCACAAAACCTGGGGCCAAAGGGGCTGGACCTGGTGTGGGCACCCAGAAAGGTCCCTGGATGGCCACACTACCAAACCCTGTCCCCAGACTTGAGTGTGAGTAGCAGTTTCCCCTCCCCAGCTCTGGGACTGGGACATGTGGATGCGGATGCCGGAGCAGCGGAAGGGCCGGGAGTGCATCATCCCGGACATCTCTCGCTCCTACCACTTCGGCATCGTGGGGCTCAACATGAACGGCTACTTCCACGTGAGTGACCTCCCGCAGCCCCCACTCCCTGTCCTGGTGCTGAGCTCTGACTTGGACACCTCCCCAGCCAGTGGGGATGCTTGAGGTCATCCCCAGGTATTGCTGACCCATGATAAAACCTGGTTTTCCTTCCCTCCCCTATGTCTTCCTCCCAGGAAGCCTATTTCAAGAAGCACAAGTTCAACACAGTTCCAAATGTCCAGCTTAAAAATGTGGAGAGGTGAGTGTTGGTCACAATGAGACCTTGATGAAACAGTTGCTTGGCCTGACCCTTGCCTCCTCCTGCTGGAGTCATCTCCCATCTGGAGTAGCCATAAATTCCTGCATCAGCACACTGGCCTCTGCTGGGGGGTCCTGGCAGTGTTTTTTGCAAGGTTGGGTTCAGCTATGCTGTGCTCCAGGTGCACATGTTGAAGGGTCGTGGTTTTGCTGCCACATCTCAAGAATGTGTGGCAGTCCCTGCTCTCCGTTTGTTGTTTCCAGCTGCCTTTAGTGTTACACTGGGGCAGTCTTAAATTTGGACCAAACTATCTGACTCTGCCCTGATCTCTGTGTTCTCTCCTCCCCAAACAGCTTGAGGAAGGATAACTATGAGACCGAAATTCATCGGCTCCTGGGGTGAGTGCCTGGTGGCCCCAGCCACGTTTTGCATGTCTGAAGTACTCCACAGTAGGAACAGGGAGAAGGTGGGGTCCCTTCTCACTCCTTGTTCCATTTCCACAGAGAGGCTGAGGTCTTGGACCACAGCAAGAACCCCTGTGAGGACTCCTTCGTGCCCGACACTGAGGGCAGGGTCTACGTCATGTTCATCAAGATGGAGCAGGAAGCAGATTTCACCACCTGGACTCAACTTGCCAAGGTGAGGCCCCTGACATGGCCTGTGCTCAGCCCTGCACTGGTGTCTGAATTGCTGGGAAACACCTGGATGTTGTTCTGGGGTTTGCCCATGGCATTCACACAGCTCACCAAATGGGTTCTTGCTGTCCCTGGGTGATGTTGAAGTTCTTGGTGTGGCTGGAGGGATGCAGCCCTGTGCCACCCCAGTCTTGGGGTGCAGCCCTCTCTGCTGTGTCTCAGTGAGGGCAGGGGTTGTGCCTCTTCCCGTGCCAGGGGACACCTGGTGCTCATCCCCAGGCTCTGATGCCTTTTCCTGCCTCCTCACTATCCTAGTGCCTGCACATCTGGGACCTGGATGTCCGCGGGAACCACAAGGGGCTGTGGCGGCTGTTCCGTAAGAAGAACCACTTCCTCGTGGTGGGGGTCCCTGCCTCCCCCTACTCGTGAGTATCAGGGACACAAATGTCTGAGCAGTGCCCCATCCTTATGGCACCGTCCCCTGCCTGGCACACACCATCATCCACTTCAGTCCCAGCCCAATCCTAGGGGGACACCACCCCCACTTCTTAATCAGCGTGGTGGGAGGGAGGACGGGATACATTCCCAGGGCTGGAGATTCACAGTGGGAAGGAGATCATGCCAGGCAGTGCTGTTGGAAATTGGGGTCCTGAGGGGGACCACCAGCCCTGCCTGCTCCCATCCAGCCCCCTCACCTGCAGGTCCAAGAAGCCCTCGTCGGTGACACCCATCTACATGGAGCCCCCTGCCAAGGAGGAGGGGGCGGTGGCAGTGCCAGCGGTTGCAGCAGCAGAGCAGACGTGAGGCTGGCAGCTGGAAGCAAAGGGGACCGGGGGAGCACAGAGCCCCCCACGGTGCAGAGACAGAGATGGCAGCAGCTCTCGGAGGCTGGTGACTGGATACAGACTCCTGTTTTGGGCTGCAAAAGCAGATGTTGGGCTCCCTCCAGCCTCTGTTGTGGTCTCCCTCTCCCTTGCACAGGACAGGGTCCTTCCCTGTAGATAGGCCACCCCCATCCCAGGAACTTGGATTTTTTAACACAGACACTCTACTAACGCTGCTCCTTTTGCCCCCTGGCTGGGCAAGGCTGGAGGAAGGAGATGCTCAACTGGAGCCTAGAGGGGGCCTCAAGAAACACCTCTGCTCTCCTTTTGGAAGTCCTGAGAAGGCAGCAAGTGCTGCAGCCTGCCAGCTGGGTGTTATTTATTAACTCTTGCCTGCTGGCTTTGTGCCCCATGGTGAACACAGTGCTGAAGAGGGGATATTCCAGCATCTCTCCTGTCACCTGCACGATGAATGCAGCTTGAAGACTGTGTGCTGGGCTGGACATCTTCCTGCACACTGGCTTTGCTCCGTGGGCTGCAGGCACTGGTGCAGCCCAGCTCACAGAAAAGGGAATGCTGAAGAGGAGCTGGGCTTGCTGCAGACACGGAGGGGACACCCCACACCCAGCACAAGGGCAGTCAGTTCTGGAAGCTGGAGGTGATTGTAGATGAAAGTGGACCAGGCTTGTGTGCTCTGGCTCAGACTGTCCTCACCCACCTTCTCTGTGGGGAGCAGCCCTGCCCCTGGGTCGTGGGAGAGAGGGTGAAAGTGCCTTGCAGAGCGAGATGGGAGCAGCCAGCAGGCATCCCCTGGCTGCAGGGGCAGGGTGGGCCGGGGTTGTCTGGAGCGGGAGGTGCTGCACTGTGGTCCTTGCCTGTGGTACTGTACCCTGTCTCCATCCTCCCTGCCCAGGTATCCCCTGCTTTTGCTGAAGGCACAGGGAGTTTCTTCTCCTGAATCCTCACCCTTACTGCACTAAGTTGCTGGCAGGGAGGCTGTGAGCTGGTGTGGGATGGGCAGCCTGTGCCTCCTGCTGTGGTACACCCCTCGTGCAGAGGGACAGCGAGTGGGGTTCCGTGCCTTAGGAAGGATCCCAGGGCCCCCTCCCATCCCCAGCCATTCGGTACTAATGTCTCTGCACCCCGAGGGGACAGTCCTGGTCCCCATGCTCAGTACAGCTCCTCTCACCCATGCAGCAAGAGATCCATTCTGTGCTCATCCCCTGGCCTCAGGCAGGGATGCAGTGCTCTGGCTTGCCTTTGGGAGAAGGAGTTGCTGCTCAGCCCTTCCCCTGAGGTCACAGGGGCTGTTCTCCTTCATTTTCTCACTGTGAACTGAGCGTCGGGGTCTACACTACACTAATTTATTTATTTATTGCTTCTGGGAAGGGGCGGATCACGGGAAGCATCACGGAGAGCTGGCAGCCCCCAGCCTGCGCAGAGGCACTCACAGGAGGTTTGTCCCTTGTCCCCCTGGCTCCACCCTCTGTTCCCTGCTTTCCTCCCTTGCCCAGAATAGGAACGAAATCTTGTGAACCAGGAAACTCCTCTTGGCCAAGATTATCCCAGTGTGGATGCAGCACAGCTCTAGCATGACTGCAGGGACTCTGACCCTCACAGTCCCTTGCATGCTTGCCCCAGCAGCAGGGATGGAGTGGGATGGGATGGATGCAGGAGGGGAACAAGAGCATGCAGAGTGGCACCCTTGAGGCTGCACTACTGGTCTGAGGCTCAGCCCTGCCCTCGCCAGCCACCCCCAGTGCTGCCCTTCCGTGGGACTCTGCTCTGGCAGCCAGTGGGCAGGTGGCCCCTGTGCTGGCCCTCAGGGTAAAGCAGGTCTTTTAAGAGGACGGAAAAGGGACTTGTCTTTTGAGAACAAGTAGCTCGCTTCTCATGCCCTGCCTTGGAAAAACATCCCTGGCTCTCCATTGCCCTTTCCTGGGGCACCTCTGTTCCCAAGGCTTAGTTTCTCTTCCCCTTGAAACAAAATGCACCCTCTTTTCTTGGGTAGGGCTCAGGCTTGGCTTCCTCCCAGCTCCCCTTGGGGCTGGGGAAGGTGGTCCTAGGGATAGGGGATGGCTAAACAGGAGTTCCCCTCTCCTCCCCTGCCAACCAGGGGTCTGTGGCTCCCTGCTCTCAGTGACAGCAGGACTTGACTGGTGGGCTTTGGGCTCCCCCTTCTCCACACACCAGGCCAGGCCCTGGAACAGGGGTGCTGTTCTCCGTCCCTCCCCATTCCCCCAGCAAGGCTCCAGGGTGGCAGCCGTGGCAGAGCTGGGTGTGTGGCATCACCAGGGTTTGACGCTTTCTGAATTGAATTATTTTTTCAAGAGTAAACATTGCAAAGCTGTTGAGCCTCGTGTGTTTCATAGCTGGCCTTGTGCAGGAGCCAGGGCCAGGGTCCCTGGCTCTGGGGTCCTCACTGGAAAGGACAGACCCCTGCCCTCTGGCGTCTTGTCTGCCCAGGGTTGTGCAGGCCTGGCTGTGGGCTAGCAGTGGCCTCAGGCCTGTGCCAGCAGAGGTCCTCTGTGTGGTGCCATGCAGCGCCAGCAGGGCTGGCACAGGTTTGCAAGCTGTTTCCTCCTCAAGCTTTATCACTTCTATCTTCAGTTCAGCAACCGATGGAAACTCTGACGAGCTGCCTGGTGACTCGGCCCCGTCTTCCTCCTGCCACCTCCAGCTGCTATGTCCTGAGAACTACAGCCTTGTCACCCTCTTGACCATTCCATATTTCTGCCCCCGTGGGGCAGGGAGCCCTGGGAGGGCTGGGGATGGACCCATTTCTGGGGCAGAGACCACAGGACTGAATAAAGGGGCAGTGGGAGTGTCAGCCACCAGCATGGACCAGCTGCAACCTGCACCCCCGACCTGCTGCCTCCTGCTCCCCTGCCTGACCCTTGCAGCCAGGCTGGGCTGCCAGCCCCTCCCCAGGACCAAACACAACTTCATGCAGAAGATTCTTGCGTAGCCTCAGGGGCTTGGTGAGGAGCTCTCATCTTGGGGGATCGCGCTCATTTCCTGGTGCATCCTGCTGGTGCTGCAGCATTCCCAGCCATCCCAGGAGCTGGCCGGGCAGCTGGCCCCTCGCCTGCCCACCCTGGAAATCGGATGCAGTGGCTGCCACAGCTCAGCCCCATGTGGCAGCAGCTGCAGCACGTGCTGCCCGAGCTGCAGTTCTCACCCAGCCCCTGCAGCCCCCCCAGCCCGGCCTCCCTGGCTTTGTGCAGCCGTACAAAGGAGAACCTGTCCGGGCTGCTCCACCTCCCAGGAGCAGGCTGATAATTAAACAAAAGCAAAATAGCATTGGCATGAAACTTGACCTTTCCAGAGCTTGTGGGGGGTGGGGAATTTTGCATAATTTCTGGTGGTGTTTATTTTTATGCATTATGTTTTTTCATTGGAGATCTCTGCACCGAGGAAGCAGGAAGTCCCTCTGCTCCAATGACGGGCTGGTATGTGGGACACAAGGCCCAGGCTGGCCCTTCCCATGGCACATCGGTTCCTCCGCGCCCCACAGATGGAGGGAAGTGCCTTCCAGCCAGAGTCCTCTGGGATAACACACGCAGTTCTCTCGAATGGAGAGATGTCAGCGCTTGAGGGATGCTGTGTGTGCTGGCCCCATCTCCCCTGTGTGGGAGGGAGTCAGTGGTGCTGTGTCCAGCCACTTGCATCTCAGCCCAGGGAACTGATCCTAAATTTTCAGCACCTTCTGCTTCATAAAAAGTCATAAATGCCAAAAGCATTTATGAATAAAAATTCATAAATGCCAAGGTGCCCAAACTGCTCCCAGGAAGGGGCTCTGCTTGGCTTCTCCCCTTGTTCCCAGCTGGGGAGGGGTCCTTCCCCTGCACCAGCCCATTCCTGTCCCTGTTTCCTGCTGTGCCTGCGGACACAGAGCTGCCACCTCACTTGCCTACACCTAAGGTAGGTGGCAAATTAATCTTCAACTGGGTGTCCAGGATTGCTGTGATGGTTATTGTGCCGTCCCTGCCCAGTGCAGCATTAATGATTAACGCGCCAGGCTCAGTGTCGGCTTCTGCCTGCTGCCTTTTGAATAGCCCTTGCATCGCCTCTCCTGATATCCCAACAGGTAATTAGGGCAGGGAGCTGCCTAAAAAGCACCGTTGGGGTTGGGCTGGCACGCAGGATGGTTTATCTCTGAGGAAGAGGAGAAGGGGAGTCAAGCAGGAAGGCTCTGATAGGGAAAGAGTGCATTGCCTCACTTCTTCCCCTGGACCAGCCTGCACCCTCCAAGGATATCCTATTCCCCCGCAGTGTGGGAACATCCTGGACAGGCTGTTACAGCACGCAGGGGGAATTCCCCCCAGCGGGCACTCCTTGGGCCGCTGATGCTGGATGAGTTTGCTTTTGCTTCTTATTTACCCCCTTTATCAGCACAAACCCAAAGAGGTGCAGTTCCTCCTTCTTTTCATGAACCTGTTTCCATCAATGCTAATTCCCAAGAAGGAGGGGGCGGCTCCTTTCCTAAGCTGCTGATCACTGCCCACTCCCTGCCAGCACAGCCGCCTGCACCACACAGGGTTTTGCCTGCTGTGCCCCGGGGCAAGCGATGCCGGTGGAGAGCGTACCCTACAAATCTCTAGGAATTTTGGTCTGTGCACGGCTCCCATCACGGCACTGGATGCTTGCCCAACGTCCCTGTAGGGAGACTTTGCCCTCCTGCCTTCCCTCACCTTGTGTCCCAGGGGAAAAGAAGAACCCCCACTTTGGCACACGCCCAGATGTGCCAGGTGCTTGAGCCATCTCCTGCCGTCTTCCCGGGGGCGATAAGGAAGCTTCTGTTTGCCACCACAAGCCCTCGGGAACATTTCGGCTTTGTGCTGTCAGTTTCTGATGGCCCCAGAGTGCCAGTCTGGGAGAATCAGGCAAGTCTAAGGGGTACAAGGTGCAGAGCTGCCTGGTGGCACCCACGTGGGCTGGTGGGCAAGGCTGGTGGGCTGGGATGTGTCGCGAGGCTCGTGGGGGACCAGCTGGAATGGGATCTCCTTGGAGAGCCCAAAGGCTGTGGCAGCAGAGGGCAGGGGCACAGGGGGAGCACAGGGAGGCTGTGCCAGTCCAGTTTACCCCCCACTGCTCTGCTTTTGGCTGCCAGGGCAGCCGAGAGCCGCGAAGGGCAATTGGGAGGAATCACATCCGCGAGGAGAAACTGGTCCTTCAAGTTTTCCCAGCAGGCGGAGAGCAGGAACCAAGCCAGTGGTTGCAGGGTTATTTACAAAGCTCAGTGCCACCGAAACAGCCTGTTCTGCCCCACGGAAACCCCATGGCTGGGAGGAGTTGCGAAGGTGGAAGCCAGCAGCCGGCCAGGCACCACCCCTGAGCCTGCTCAACCCTGCAGGGGTGACGGTGAGAGGGTGTGTGCCAGGAGCCAGCTCTGCAAGGCTTTCTGAAAACAGGTGGCAGAGGAGGACATGGCTAGGTGTGCCCAGCTCTGTGCCAGCTGGTTCCTGGGCGCCCCAACACCTCTAGGAAGGGCTTCTTGGCAACGCCTGTGTACTTGGAGAGGGAAAAGAGTCATAAAAGCCCTGACCTCACCCATGAGGTGACACCAGCTTATTGTAGAACTGGGATCTCCACCTGTCCAGGAAAGACAAGGCTATTTTCTGGCAGCTTCCTCCCACACTTTGCCATGGGGCAGGGCCAAATCCCATGTCCCCAGGGCTGAGTAAGCCAAAGTGGGGAGTGGGTGCCCATGCCTGTCTCGCTGTCCCCTGCCCACTCCTGCCAGTGTGACAGGTAGTGGATGGCACCAGGGAGATGCCAGACCACGGCAGTGCCTCGGTGCAGCCCCATACCCAGGGCAGGAGCTGATAAGGGGGTGCCACAGCAGGCACAGAGCAAGGCAGAGCGGGGGGAGGCTGTTTGCACACTGGCCTCCTGCCACTGACCCTGTCCTTCACCCCCCTGCCCCACAGCCAGAGAGGCAGGAAGCCTCACGGCAAAAACAGGGTGAAGGAGCCCTTGGGAGCACCCACCCAGGCTGGGCTTCTGAAATAGAGAAACTGAGGCAGAGCAAGTGTAGCCTCAAGGGCACAGAGGGAGTAGCACTCAGGGGAAAGAGGGTATCTGGAAATGCCCCAAGCCCACCTCTGACCTCCCCACACATCACACACAGGCAGGGCAGGGCAATGCTGGGGTGCGGATGTTCAGAGGTGGGGGTGGCAGGATCCATCCCTCCTCACCCCCCCATTGCAGGTTCCTGCGGCTGATGGGGATGCAGGAACCCCCCAGCCAGCCCTGCCTTTCAAGCCTGGCTGTTGCTCAGGCCCTGACCGGGTGTTGTGAGCAAGCAGTGCTGTTGCAGAGGGCGTGGGGGGTAAGGCTGGTGGCCGCCCCAGCACCCTGTCTGTTGTGCAAACACGGGGCTGCTCTGTGCCCAAGCACCTGAACAGGTGAGGAGCCACATGCGAGGAGGGCAGGCAGGCCATGAACATGGCTGTGCTGCCTGCAAGGATGTGGAAGAGAAGGTGGGAGGGAGGCAAGACAGCCCCCACCCTGGCACAGGGTATTTATTATAGGCAGCATCAAAATCAACTCCAGAAAATAATTTGTATCCAAGATGAAAAATTTATTCGCTTTTTTTTTACAGGATGGAGAGAGGCTCAGGCACAAAATGACAGGGGGTATAAGGGGCAGCCCCTGCAGCGCCAGGGACCACCATGGCTGTTTTCATGCCAGGGAAGGGGCAGAGACTAGCCAGCACCCAGCCAGCCCCTCTTTTCAGGGGTCAACAAGGCAACATGGCCAGGGCTGGCAGAAAATGGGTGCAGGAGTGGACACATCCCCCATGAGGGTGTAGTTACCACCTAAAACTGATGCAGGGGGACACGGTGGGGACAGTGTGAGAGAGGTACAGCACCCGCCTGCAGGGGTTTATCAATGCATCACTGTGCCATTGCCAGATCAGCAGCCCTGAACTGCCCTTGTGCTGCTTTATCTCCTGCTGGTCTCAGCCAAACGGACCAAGAAGTTTCTCCCAACCCCCCCCCCCCCAATCAAAAACCACCCCAAATCTCTATGTACAGACTCCATATACCATATCAGTACAAAAATATACACAAACTCTACAGATCCCAGCTCAGTAGATCAAAATACAGCTATAAATCACAGTGCACAGGAGAGCATCAGACCCAGGGAGGGACAGGGTCCCCCCAAGAGCATGGCATGCCACGGGTGCACCCCAGCACAGGGTGGGGTGGCAGGTCAGCCTCTTGCCTCGGGGGGGTCACTTCTTATCCAGCTGACAGTACAGGTACATGGAAACAGCCATGGCCGCAATCTGGGGGCAGCAAGGTGCAAATCAGCGCCCTTAAATGTGCACATTCCCTCCCCTCCCCTCCCCAAGTGGGTTTGGGTCACAGCCCACCATCTCCAGTGCACCAAGGGGGGAGGGCTGGATGTGCCCAGGGAAGAAGGCTCAGTAGCCTGGAGCTGCAGGTGGTCCATGGAGCTGCACCAGCCCCCGGAAACCCCCCAGGCTGGTCCCAGCCCCACGTGCAGGCACAAGGAGGAGGCAGCCCAGCAGTGCTCAGGCACTCACCTCCAAGGCAGCGATGCCGGCTGCCACGCCGCCCGCCACGCCTGCGTTGGTCTTGATTTCTTCCAAGATCTGTGTGAAACAACCCTGCAGGAGGCAACCATGCAGGGGAGGATGAGCAAGAGGTGGCGATAGCCCAACTGCCAGGGCATGGCATCCCTCCAGAAAGGGAGGTACTGCTTCTCCAACCCAGAGCACACAGCCATGGAGAAGGTCTGGGGGCTTCAGGGGACAACTCAGCCACTTCTCAGCTCAAATACTGGGTGGGGAGCAAGGAAAGGAAGGGAAGAAGCAGGGAAATCACCTAAAAAAGCAGAGTGGTGCCTGGGTTCATGCCCAGCACCAGGCATGCCACTCTGTTCCCTTTAGGACCAGAGCAACGTAACAGCTTTAATTGTCTCTGCCAGGGACAAGCTGAGGCCACCACAGCATCCCCCCAGAACTTAAAGCCCATGGGACCACCACGTGCAGAGCTGGGGCTGGAGCTACAGGAGAGGTCTCCCTCCCTGTGCCCAGGCACACCCCAAGCCAGGCTCTGCCAGAGGGCAAAAGCCACCAGCACGTCCATACCTTGACGGCGCTTTCTGCGGCCAGCGTGCTGTTGCACAGCTCCTCCATGTCACAGCACTGCCTGGGGTAGATGCCGTGTGTCTCATAGAAGTAGGAGTTGTTGAAGTCTGTGTAGTTATTCAGGCCACAGCAGTGAACCTAAGAGGGAGAGAGAGGAAGGGATGGGAAGAGCATCCTTCAGGCCTCCCTCCAGGCTCCGACACCATCCGGACCCCACTGGCTCATGGAGGGTGTCACCCAGCTCAACTCTGCTTTGGTGGGCTGCTCAGTAGGCACCTTGGGACCAGGATTTTGCCCCACACACCATCACATGCAGCTCTCACCCCACTAGGTCCCAAGCAGGTAGTTCCCAGGCACCTGGGGAGTCGAGGGGGTGGTGACAGCTCAGCACATCCAGGGTTGTGATGTGTCTCCACCCCCATCTCACTGTCCCACCCAGATGTGCACCACCTAGCCCTTGTTGGGAGGATCCCGACCCACAGGTGAGGGCCCCAGGGCTCAGCACACCTCTGTCATGGTGGCATTCCAGATGTCCGTGAATGCGTCATCCACCCCATACTTCTCCTTCAAGAGAGGGGTCACCAGACCTGTCAGCAACGTCTCTGCCTGGAAGGAAGGGCAGAAAAGCACCATCAGAGAATGTCCTGGGGAGCACCACCGAGCTGAGCACCCCCATACTGGTCTCAGCCTATGGAGAGGAGAACAAAAAGACCCAGCATGGCCACAGAAGTCACACCATGTCCGTTTGACCCACAGAGAGTTTGACGTCTTCCCCACAAACCAGTGCTGTATGGCACCAAGGTCACTTGTGCCCAGTGAGTCATCTGATAAGCGGCGTTAAGTGAGGGAGCCAGGAATGATGTTTGCCCTGCAGTTGACTTCTCCAGTGCCTAATGAGGCAGTCCCCTTTCTCCCCAGGTGGTTTCTCAGGTGCCTAATGAGGGGGTGAGTTTGCTCAGCGTGAGGCAACAGGGACTTCCTCCCCCAGCGGCTCCCACCCTCAGAGGTGGGGAGGTGTCAAGCTGGTTTAGGGACTGAGGGGCTTGACAGAAAGAAGTGGGCAAAACTTCTGGAAAAATGAGGGCTATGATATAACAGGAACCCCCGTTCCCACCACCCTCAGGCTACTCCAGCCTGCCCACGTAGCTGGTGCCAGCAGTGACCAACATCCCTTCCTCCTGCAGCACTGACCACTGCGCAGCTTCCACACCCATGGGCAGCACTGCCAAGCCCGTGTCTCCTGTTTTCCCAAGGGGTAGGACAGGTCCCAGATCAGCCCAGCCCATATTCAGGTATTGCACTCACAAGACCTGTGAAGACCAGAGCCACCACGGCAGCAGTAACTTCGGCAATGAAGATGATCAGCACCACTGAGAAGAACTAGGACACAGCAAGGGGAGGGAGGTCAAACCGACAGCCAGAACCCTCAGAGTCCCCTGGAACTCATCTGCTTCCCCAGGGCTCAAGCCCTCCTGCCTCACTGCCTTCAGCTCTGGGCAAGGAGCTGCACAACCTTAGGGTCCTCCAGCCCTCCACCTGCATGAGGCTGAGCTCTCTGGACACGCTCCAAGAGAGACCTCAGCTCAGCACCCCCTCCCGCCGCCTCTCACTCTTTCCTGGGGCAGACTTTGAGTCCGGCACTGCCTTTCCAAGGGCCACTCAGACTGCCACCACATGGAAACATCCACAGAGAACATCTCAGCAGAGAAATCTGCCTGTCAGGTCTCCCCCACCACAGACCTAGCTCAAACGAGGCTTGATAAGGAGGTCACTCAGGTCCATACCATCATCAGGAGACATTTGCTCTCCTTCTGGGCACCGCAGCACCCGAGGAAGCCGATCACCAGCAGGATGGCACCAAGGACGATGAGAAGATAGCTGACATTCACAACCTGCAGGACGCTAGAGAGCGTCCCAAATATTTTCAGGAATGACTCTCCATCCACTTTGACCCAGATGCCAACTCCCAGGAGGGTTCCGCCACTGAGCTGGGAGGAGAAAGGCAATGTCAGCTTCCAGATAGGCACGAGATTTGATATTTGGGGAAGGCCCTGGCACAGGTATTTCTCTCCTCAGTGGTTTTTCACCAAAGCAAGACTTTGTGGCACTGTGGGCAGCTCAGGGCATTGCCAGATGGGTCAGTACCCTGAAACACACCCCACCACCCTGGGCACATCCCCTGGGCAGTGTCACAACTGCCCCCCCCTCCCCAGCCCAAGGGGTTTCAGTGCCAGTAGTGCCACCAGCCTCCCCATGACTCCACACGGCCAGTTTGGACACTGGCCACCATCAAGCTGCCACAAGTTCCTCCATGCAGGGCGGCTGCCTGCCCACCCAGAGGGGAAGCTGAGCGGCCCCTGGCCCCAGACAGTCGTGCACTCCTAGGCAGGGTGAACTCTGGGCTGCCTGCAGTCTGTCCCAGCCCTCCCCTCTGTCTGCTCAATCTTCCCCACCGCACTCAGATCCTGGCAGGAGCCTTACAGAGGGATTGTTTCACCAGAGCGAGCCTGGAGGCGCTGCACCCCCTCCTTCCCAAGGCTGTATCCTACCACACCCCCTTACAGGTGGCTGCTGCAGAGCCAGGGCAGCTCCTGGCAGCTCCACTACCCTTCAGCCTGGGTGGGAGTAGAGCCTGCATGTGCTCTGAATTCCCGACATCCAGGAAGCCCAACACCACAGGCCACAGTCACACACATGGACTGCTCCCCTACAGAGGTAGAGCCCCCAGGCAGGGAGGCTGCAAACCCCCTTTTCTGGGGCACTCAGGACCCCTTCCCAAGCTTCAGCACAGCGAGGGACAGGGGCAGCTGATGCAACAGCCGCTGTCCCCAGAGCACGGCGAAGCCCTCCGGGCTTTGCAAGTCCCACCTACACCCACCTGCCCACACTCCCCACCCCATCGTCTGCAGAAAGGAACATGGAGAGGCAGGAGAGCCCAGCCAGACCCACCCCACACCCGGCTCCGGGGGCTCCCCGGGACCCCCTCCCGCAGACCCCAGCCCCCGGGGCGTACTTACGAAGATGGCCAGGTTGAAGAGGATCATCATAACCTTGATAAAGGTGAAGCACCCCATCTTTGCACCTGGGGAGAGTAGAGCGGTTACCGGGGGAACCCCCACCCGGCAAAGCTGCTGCCGTCCCGAGAGCCCAGCGCCCCTCCAGGGGAGCCCGGGGGTCCCCACGGGCGGGGAGGGACGGAACCCAACTTACCTGGACGGAGAATAGATCCCAACACTCGGACACAACCCACTCTGCCTCCACCACCCCGCCAGTGCCGCCCTTTAAATGGGGCGCGGCCCCGGGGCCGCCCCCGCCGCCGGACGATGCAGGACCGTCCGGCCCCACCGGGGCCACCCCTCGGTGCGGTGGGGAGCCCGGAGCCCTGCTGCCCTCTGCTGCTGGCAGCCTCCGTGGGACGCACGCCCGGCTCCCTGCCCGCGCCCCCGCGGGGTCCCTCCCGCCATGGGGACATTGTGGGGCAGCGATATCAGCCCCGGGGGGGTTCCAGCCTGAGCCGGATGCTGCAGCTGTGGGGGTGCCCCCCCGCCGCCCCTCGCCGCATGCTGGGCACTGTGCTTGGGGTTTTCCAGCGGTGGAGAACCCGGGTCACGGCCCCCGGGTCACGGCCTCCCTCTGCCAGGCAAGGCTGAGGCATCCCATCTTCGCACGCCGGTTCTGTGGGTGAGCTGCTGGTCCCCCTTCTCGGTACCACTCAGGCAGGGATCTCTCCAAGCCCCAAATCTCCAGCGTCCTGGGCCAAAAGAGAAGCAGGCAAAGGAGGGCGCTGGGGAACGGCCGCACGGGCCGGTTCGCGAAGGCAAAGCCGAAGCTGTCGGGGCCGTCCCCAGCTGCTGCACAGGGAGGCGGATTTTTGCTGGCGGGGACACAAGAGGGTGACGGCGGGAGACAACAGTGACAGCCATGACAGATGCCAGCGCTGGAGCAGTCAGCGGAGACCTGCCATTGCCTAAGGGCTGCCAAAAGTGATTTTCTTTGGAAAGACGCTTTGAAACAGGGCTGGTTTCCCACAGAGCAGGACTGCAAGAGAGCCACACCGCACGGGGGGGGATGCTGCCTCCCCAGGCCTGACCCTGGCAGTGGTCCTTGCCCGTCCAGTGCGCCTTTGGGGCAGGAGCTTGTGCTGGTCCCCTCCCCAGCACCCACAGGGTGTCCCGTCAGCTTGTCATCAAACCACAGAGCGATCGATGCAGGAGGCAGGGGAGGAATCATCCTACAGGAAACCAGGCTCTGTGTGCTCAGCACGCTCCACCCCGCACTCGGCTCCCCCGAAACCCCACAGCACATTCCCTGCCTGGCTATAATGATACATTTCAGCAGGATGAAGTCAGCCCCATTGGGCTCCAGCCAAATCCCGGTGGTATTTGGGGGAAGCCTCCAACCCTCCTAGGCACCCCGGGTATGAACACAACCCATGCTGCAGCTGGGGGCTGTAGCCCTCGCCCCCTCACTGCCTGTAGCCTCAGCCCTTTTCTGCAGCAGCTGCCAGGAAGCTGCTCAGAGTCGGGGCCAAGCCTTCATTCCTCTCCCAAAGAGGGACAGCTGCTCCTAAACCCCCTCTCACATTGCCCCTCTCCCAGAAGTTGCCCCATCCCAGCCTGACCCTGCTTGCTGCACACAATCCCTCCACCCCAATAATAATTTTGGCAAATAAGTAAATACTTGCTCTCCTCCCCAGTCATTGCCAGCCACAGGGAAAAACAGAGGACAAGCTATGGACTGGTCCCCTCAGCTCCTCCATCACCTGGTGCTGCAGCCTGGGGTTCGGCCACTCCCCAGCATCACCCACCCGAGCCCCATTAGGGAGCCAGGGCTGGACTTTCTGGTTCTCTGGGAAGGCCTGACCTGACCACAGAAGGACGAGTCCAGTGACATTCTCCTGTCCCTCCTGCCCAGCAAGGCCAAGCCATCTCCCCGCTGTCCCCATCCTCTCACGCAGGGCAGCTGCATCCTGAGCATCCCCTTCCCTGGAGCATGGGGTGCCTCTCACAGGGCATGGGCAGCAAAGCTCCTCCAAGCAACCTGGCCCTGGGAGACTGAGAGCAGGGAACTGGCCTCAGTTTCCCTCCTGGTAAAGCACTGGGTAAGAAGCCCCAGGCATCACCAGCCATGGAGACCAGCCAGGTCTGTGACTGACAGGATTTTGGGGTATCTCCAGCCAGGTGAGTCCCTTGCAAAGGGCTTTCACGTGTCTGTTTGGGGCTGGCAGCATCTACCCAGCTGTCTGCCCAGCATCCAGGCACCTGGGGAGTCGGGATGGATGGACGCTGCAGTGTGCCAGCGATGAACCCAACTTCGGATTTGCCGATGGAAGTTACTGAATGTCGCAATTTTGTGCTGAATTCATCACTTCCCACCTCCTGATGCGGAGAAATAAATACCTACCTCAGCCAAAAGTTTTCAATGTCTTGAAATATTCCAGTTCTCAGCTTCGAAAGGACTCAAAGCATTTTGGCTGGAGAGCCGGGGAAATCCCAATTCCCCCTCCTTGGGAGGGAGCAGGCAGTGGGACCACACCGATTTCCCTGCGGCTGCAGCTCCCGCTTCCGGGGGAATCCTCCCTATTTCTGTGGCTCTGTGCAAAACCACAGCTTTAGTCCCAAAAGCAAGAGCTGCCCCATCCGGTGCTACGACCTCTGCCGTGTGGGGCCCGGGGTGTAAATCCGGGGGTGATAAGGGGGGCTGCCAGGGTGTCCCAGCAGTGCATGCCCCTGGTGCGCGTCCCTCAGGGGGAGGACCTGCCGCTGTGCCTCACGTAGCCGATGTTAATCACGGTGTTAATAATGCAATTAACGAGGGGCTCGCTGACAACCTCCCTCCTTTGTACTGGGCTGAGCTTCCTCCCGTGCATGCTCCCCCCACAGCGAGTCCCCCGAGCCTGCCCTGCGCTGGCCGCCTGCCCGCCCCTCCAGATCACATTTCCCTGTTTCTCACGCGTGTCCAGGCCGGCAAATCCCTCCTGAATTAATTAGCGAGGGCCTTGCCGAGGCGGCAGCTGCCGTAAAGCCAAGCCGGGCAGGCTGGGGGATGCAAAGGGCTGCGCTGCAGGGTCACATCAGGACAGCTCCGTGCCTGCGTGCCGGCGCTCCGGGGGCTGCTGCGGGCAGAGCCAGGCTGGGGAGCCTCCGCCGCTGTCTCAGCAGCGGGGGTGGCCAGGGCTGGGTGGGTGCTGGAGCTTTCTCCCCGCTCGGTCCGGGTGTGCGACCCGGCCCGGCTCTGCTCCTGCGGTGTGCTGTGCCCGCTGCCCAGGGAGGTGGCATTGAGGAGCCCTGGTCCCCAGCTTTAGCGCTGCAGAGGGGCACAGGAAAAAGCCCCAGCAGCACCTCCGGTCTTTCCTTGTGTTCCTCAGGTTTTGTCCAGCCCCTCCCTCCCCAGGCCCGGGGCAGCCCAGCCCAGCAGGCAGGTTGGTGATGGTGGCAGAGCGCGGCTGTGGGAGCCAGCGGCGAGAGGTTGTCCGTGGATGCCACACGGGGAGGTTGTTTGCAGAAGCACTTGGCTCTCCCTGAACCAAAAGCCACAGAAGCCAGAGCTCAATCCTGGGCACCCTGGAAGAGAACCAAGAGGCAGGGAGTTTTCCTGCTCCTAAAGAGAAAGCCAAGCAAGGCCCATTCCGAATTGAGAAAACAGAGGTGAAACCAAAAAAAGCCAACTCTGAAAAGTCAAAGGAAATCAAAAATCTTTTCTGTATGTTTCCTCTGGCTGGGCAGGGCTCAGCCCAGTGCTGCAGCCTCACTTTCTCCAGCCGGGCATGTTAACAGCTCTATTTATGCTCTATTTACTCACAGCCATGTGGCTGACTTCCCTGGACAAGAGCATGGCAGCCCCCAAAAGCAAAGAGGGGAGCAGTGGGACCCCTGTCACTTTGGAAAGGCCAGGACAGGCAGCCAAGGTGGATGCTCAGCATCCCCCTGGAGATGCTCCCACCAAGGGCTGTCCCTCCAGCCAGGAGAGGAGAGAAGCTGCAGAAGGGCATGGGGACCCCAGTGAGGAGATGTCGCTCTCCTCCCCACAGACCCATCCCGGGCTGCCCAGACAGGGAGCAAAAGGCAGCCTGCAGGGGACTGTGGGGTACAGGGAGCAAGGATGGCTCCTCCTGCTCTCTCCACAGAACAGTCAAGGCCAGGCAAGCCAAGGTAAAGCTCTCATTGCCATGAGTGCTGCTCGTTAATCCAGCCAGGATGGATTAATCAGGGCCTGACAGGCAGCTCCTCTGGCTCAATCAATAGCAGTGAAGGCCTGAAGCACCTCTTGTGTCTTCACAGGGTGCTCTCCAAGGGCCCTCTGCCCACCTTGGGGGATGTGCCAAACTCTGGGCTGGAGTGCTGTGGGGATTTAAATTAACCAGGTAGGGGTGACACAGGGAGAGGGGCAACCCAGAGAGCAGAGTTTTGGGAATGATCCTGGTGCAGTGCAGCTGGAATGGGGTGACAGGGGTGATCTGAGGGTTCTTGGGATAGGAGCCAGCCAGGGAGAGCTGGGGGGGGTGCTCAGCCCCATCCAACCATTGCAGGGTTGGGGGCAATAGAACTTGGCTCCAGCAGGAAGTGTTTGGGGACCCCAAGGGTACATCGGGAGGGAAACGCAGCTACTGCTGGGAAGGAGGGATCCCACTCAGCATCCTGGGAGGGGAGATGATGGGTGTCACGCCAGGGTGCTCCCCTGCCCCTGAGCTGCAGGACTGTGTTGATTCCCGGCCTGCATATCGGATTGATCCTGGGATAGGGTGGGATGGGTGGTACCCCTGGGTGGTGATGAGCCCAGCAGCCTCCCCAGCTCTGATCCTGTCCCAGGAGGGAAACGCCTCCTCACCTCTCCCCAGGCAGCCCCACAGCACTGGCACTGTGTTCAGCCTGGTTGACTTCACAGCCCCAGAGACACACTGGGGATACCAGGCAGGGCTTTAGAGACTCAGCCAAACCTCTTCACCCCTGGTGGGGCACAGGGAACCTGACTGAGGAAGCGTGACTGGGGGGAGGGCAGCAACTGGCTGTTCACAGCCAACTCTGACTCTGTCCCAGCAGCAGCAACAGCAGCATGGTGCCAGCAGACATGGGATGAGGGAGAGAAAAATCCCTTTTAACCCCCAACGACCAGTAGCTGGGCTGGATCCAGCTGGGGAGTGGGGCAATGGGGGCTGTGTGCTGCCCAAGGAATTGCAGATGGGGAGGAATCCCCAGGATGCTGCTGCCCTGCACCATCAGGCCGTGCGCTGCAGGGAAGGGGCGGGGGGGCGGCACGTTGCTGGAGTTATGGATGAGAAGGGCCACACATCTCCTGCATTGCTCTGCTGGCCTCTGTGTCTGTTTCCTCAGTTTTCCCAGCAGCTGGGATTCCTCCTTGGACTTCATGCCACCCCTGCACTGCTGCCTGCAGTGGCTTGGATTCAGCCAGTGTGCATTTCCCAGAGCCCATGTTTTAGGTACCATCTATTTTTAGGATGTCCAACCTGCAGCAAAGACAAGGAGCCACGACCATTTCAGAGAAGTCAGCATGAGAAGCAAGGATTGAAAAAAAAAAAAAAATACAACCAAAACAAGCCTTTGAGCCTCTGGGAACATCACATCCACCTCTCTGTGCCTCACAGACAGACAAATACTGGGATAGCTTGTCCAGGCTCAGGAGGAGAGTGAGGAACCAGAGCATCCCTGAGCTGGGATTCTCCATGACGTCTCCTGCCTGTCCTGTGCGTGTTTTGTAGCCTGGCTAAGGGATGGGATTCTGTGGGTGCACAGGGAGAGCTGGCTGGCACGAGGGGGAGTCCATGGGGTGCTGGTCCCCTCCTGTCCTTTAGCACCCCTAAGGATGGATGGAGACCCACAGATGGGAGATCTCCATCCTACAGAGGATGCAATTTGGGAGCAGAGATGCTGCATCTGGGGATGAAGTCATCCACCTACTCCTACAATTCTCCCTCCTCCTGCTCGGTAGCCGGGTCCCCCCCCTCCCCGACGCGCTGCGGCGGGGGGGCCGCCCGGCTACCGAGCAGGAGGAGGAGGAGGAGGAGGGACGCTGACATCACCGCCGGAGCGCGGCTCGGCGGGGCCGGGAGCCGGCTCCGCTCCGCTCCCGTTCTCCGCTCCCGCCGCTGGAGCCACCGCGCCCGGTAAGGCTGGAGGGGCGGCGGGAGGGCTCTGGGAGGCGGGTGGATGGATGGACAGACAGACGGCTGCTGCTCATCATCCCTCCATCCCTCTTCCGCGGGGTCCTGCTGGAAGCTGGGGGGCAGTGGGTCGGCAGCAGCACAGTCTTTCCCCCTAGGGATGATGTCACTCTTGGAGGAATACATAAAAATGCACCAAAAAAAATTTGAAAAAAAAAAAAAGGAAAGAAAAGAAAAAAACCAAACCCACATGAAAAACCTACATCTTCATCTGCCAGCACCGTGCAGCAGTGCCAGGCTGGAGCTGCCGGAGGGGAGCTGCGTCCGTCAGGAGGTTTCTCAGCACATATGTCTATTTTAAAAACCCGTGGCGTGATCTCTTGCCCTACTTTCCAGACTCTTGCCGGTACTTTCCTTGCGTGCAGTGGCCGAGCCCTGCTGGCGGGAGCTCCCCGGGAAGCAGGAGCCGGGCGAGCCGCTGGGCTCTCCCTGGCGCCGGGAGGCTGGGATGGGGGGACGGGCACGAGGCCGAGGTGAAGGCAGAGGTTTGGTCACTAACGCGCTGCCTTTCTCTCCGGCAGAGGGGGGATGTCCCCAGCACCGTACGGATGAGGCCAGGCTAACGAGGACCCACGTTTGTCCCCTCTGCCCCCATTAGCCTCGTTCACTCCCCTCCGTTTTCCCCAGTGAAGAAACAGCTCCTTCCCCACACCTGAGCCAACGCTGACGAGTCCCAGGCGTTGGCGTGGCTCCCCAACAATTTTGGGGTTGGAGGGTCAGGAGCCGCTCTCCATCTCGCAGATTTTCCAACACCGAGGTTTTCCTCCTGCGTGTGCGGGGAAAGGAGCGCTCCCAACCCCGCGCTGCCCAAGCCCAGCCACACCTGCCCTGTGCGGCCACCCCGGGCCCCCAATGCCCGGCTGGCCGGGGGCGGTGTGACCCACGCCACGCTGCCACCATGGCCTCCTCGGACGGGCTGCAGTACCGGGCTCTCTACGAGTACCAGAAGGACCGTGAGGAGGACCTGGCGCTGTGCCCCGGGGACGTGCTGACGGTCAGCAGGGCCGGGCTGCTCAGCAGCCCCAACTACAAGGACGGGGACGAGCGCAACCCCCAGGGTTGGCTGCACGGCGTCAACGAGCGCACCAAGGAGCGCGGAGACTTCCCCGGCACCTACGTGGAGTACCTGGGTCCCACCCGCATCGCCACCACCGCCACCAAGGCCAGGCCACGGCCCCTGCCCCTGCCGCCTGCTGGGACCCCCACGCCCTGGGGTGAGTGTGAGGGGAGCAGCAAGGTGGGAGCCCATGGGCAGGTGTCCTCTGCAAGATGGCGAGGGTGGTGTGGAGCCGGGGTGGATGCTTGCAGCTGAGGTGGCTTGGTGGGAATCCACGCTCGGGATGGGGATCTAGCCCCAGAAAAATGAGTTGTCCTGGGAATTATCTGCCCTGGTGTATCGAGGCAGCCTCAGGAGGGGCAGGGGATGCCCAGAGTGTCGCTACCCCCCAAGGCAAACATGCTGCAGCGATTGCCCCTCACCAGCATCCCAGGCTGGCTGCTGTGCTGGCATGGGGTGTCCAAGGGGATCCACATCCATGAGAGCACAGGAGAAGATGCAAGGCCCCTTTGGCCCCTCAGAGAGGAGCAGAAAGCCCCATGGTGGTCTCCGGGGACCTCTTTTCCAAGTGCTCCTCTCCCCACCACTGCGGCACCTGATTCAGGCTGCTCTCAGTGCCCGGGCGAGTGCTGGCCCTCAGCCAGCTCCCAGCCTTGCTGTCACTTTGTGCAAGCTGGGACAGGGGACAATCTTGGCAAGCGGTGTGGTCAGTCCCTGGGGGGCTCCTCTGTCCCTGGGGGCTGCAGCAGAGCTCTGAGGGGGGGATATTTGGCAGGACACTTCTGGCACAGGGGCCTCAGGCCATTTCTCTGACGGGATCTGCCGAGCTTGTGCAGCCGGCTCTGCCCTCGCCACTCACCGTGGCCAGGTGCGTAGGGGCCGGGAGGGATTTCACAGCAGTTGCACAATGGACACAAGCTCAAAAAAAAATAAAAGCAAAGTAAGAATCCCCCCCTTCCAGCCAAGCACATCCCGGTGACCCCAGCCAAAGCCATGGTGTTCTCCTGCTCCGGGATGTATGGAGCAGAAATGGCTGTCCGTGTGGGCCTGGGGCTGGGAGAGCGGCATCGCCTTCAGCCGTGGCAGGAAAACCTGCCCAGCTGCTGGTCTGGCACCTCAGGCACCCTCCTCGCCCAGACTGGGACCAGTGTGGTAACCAAAGAGGCAGCCCTGTGCTGGCTGGGCATTGGATGTGCCTTGGTCTGGGTTTAGAGGGACACCCACTGATGAGGAGTCTCACTGTCCATCTCCCCTCCAAATACGGTTCAGCGATTTGAGGTGGGGACACCCTGGCTCCTCGGCTGAGCACCATCCATGTCCATGTGTGGGGCTGCCATGCGGCTCCTGACGTGCAGCCCCACAACCCCACGAGAATGATACAGGGCCCCCCCCACACCTCCCCTCACCAAAATGCAGGTGCTCCTCCCCGACCAGTGCGCCAAGGCAGCCGCAGTCCCAGCAGCACTGGGGAGGCTCCCTGAGCAGCTACGTGCCGGATTTGCAGGAGGGTGGAGGCCACTTTTGGGGGCTGTTTATCCTGCCAGATGAGGGGTTTGAGCCCCCTGCCCAGTCCAGCTCAGTGGTGAGCCCTCTGACTGCTCAGCAGGAAAACTCGGTGCCGTGTGGAGGTTTCGAATCAGACAGGAGCAGACCCCAGGGCTCTCCAACCCCGCTCACCAGAGAAGGTGAAGCCACCTTCTTGTTTCTGCCTCTGCTGCCCACCGTTGTGTCGTGCCTGCCGCACACACGGGTGGCATGGGCTCCTCTCCGAGGGAGATGTGCCCAGGGACCCCTGCCCGCAGGTGCTGGGGACTTGGTGCTTCCCTACAAACCATGGGATATCCGCAGCAGGAAGCGCGTCCTGCCAGGAGAGCCTGGGCCATGTGCAAGGTCTCAGTGCAGGCCCCCAGCCCAAATTTTAAGAAACGTGAAATCCATAGATTTTAGTAGGGAGAAAAGCCCTATAGCCAGGTTTTGGGGTAGGCTGGGGAGGGCGCTGCCATCTGCAGGACGTGCTCTGGCCATGGTCAGGTGTCCAGCCCTGCTGTCCAGGGGGACACTGGGTGCTGCCTTCCCCGTGCTGTGCCACGGGGTGCCCCTCCATAGGGTGCCCTTCCTGGGGCGATGCCAGGGTGTGCAGGCACCTCAGGAGGGCACATTCTGTCCCACAACCACGTCTGTCTGCGGCACGGGAGCAGTGTGTGCCATTTTGTGTCAGTTTAAACCCAGACCTGCCAGCTCACAGGATTCCCCTTAGAGCAAAAATCTCCAACATCCTCTTGGAAGAGAAGGTACTTTTGGTTTGGTTTGGGGGTTTTTTTTGTTTGTTTGTTGGTTTGTTTTTTGTTTTTTTTAATTCTTCCCATGCTGATTCCATTTCCAGATGGAGGCTTGAGGGACATTTTTTTGGCAAGCCCTAATTTATATTTCTGTGACAGCAGCACACCCCTCCTGAGTACCCTCAGTTCCCACCGAGTTCCACACAGAGACCCTGAGCTGGCTCAGGCCATGGAAGAAGCCCTGAATGACAGACACTGCATGTCCCAGCCATGCCTTCGAGCCAGGGCTGGCTCTGCAGGGAGGAATGGTCCTTTTTTTAATTAAATAACATCCCAAAAATGGCTCTGCAGCAGATCTGAGTCCCAGGGGACTTCCAAGATCTCGCTGGCTGTTTTGCCCCTGACTCGTTGTCCTGGGCAGCACCACTGCCACGAGGCATCACCTGCACTTCCCCTGGGGCTGGAGTCGAGTGGGGCATCAGGATGCTGGGGTCCAGCCTGGCACAGCCGGAGGCCATTCCTGCCATTCCCAGCAAGGAGAAAGTTACTTTTTTGCTGTCACCACCTCTTCCCCAAGCCACTGATTTGGAGGAAAAGCCCAGTTTCCCTTATTACAAAACCACTCATGCAGTGGGGACATTTTTGCATGAGCTTCCAACGATGTGCTTTGCTTTTAACCCTGAAATCTTCCCTCTTCCCTCCCAAGGCACCAACACACCCTCACTGCGTGGCAGAGGGGACCCCCTTGCTGTGCCTGGGGGCTGTGGCCGTGCCTGGGGACTGGATCAGCCACCCACGCGTGGGGGGTTTGCATCACTCCCCGTTCTCCAGGGAGCACCAGGGCATCACCGTGGTGAGGATCAGAGCCTGGATCGACCTGTTGCAGCCAGGTTGTGCTTTTTGCAAAAGGTTGGAGGCAGCGTGGCCCTGCCCAAAGTCCCTCTTTTATTATTTTTTTAGCCTTCCCACTTGCTGTCCATGCTGCAGCAGTCACACACGGCCTTGGTGTGCTGCAGCCAGTGGCAGCCCCTGCCCCTGCCAGCCCCCTGCCAGCTGCCTTTCTGGGAGTCTAAAGGCCACTAAAAAGAGAGCAGGGAGAAATCCCAGCACTGCACTGCCAAGGTCTCCGTGGGGTTTAACCCACACAGGAAGGGTTTATCAGCTGGGGTGATAAAGAGGGATGGATGGATACAACATGCCCTGGGGCAAGGACAGCTGCTCTCCTGCCTGCCAAGGGGTTTGCTCCTCTCTGCCACGGTCTGGAGTGAGGTGTCCTTGGTCTAAAACCCAGCAGCACATGGGGATCTGTGCTGTGGGAAGCCTGTTTGGCTGAAGGGCTCTTCAGGGGCTGAGGGAGGTCTGCACCAGCCGAGGGGAGACTGAGTCTTCACTGGGCCTGTGCTCAGCCCTGTTGTGCACAGCAGAGAACCCAAGCAGGTGAGAGGTGCAGAGAGACACGTCTATGGTGGGGATGGATCTGGGTCCCCAGCTCCTGCCTGGTGTCACCACGGGCTGTGGCTGATGAGAGGGGGTAGCTCAGTGCCATGGGAAGAGAGGTAGGGAAGGGGTTTTGCCCTGGAGGATCTCCATGCCCAGGACGGGATGCTCCCCATGGGCAGGGAACATGCCTGAGCAGGTCTTTGCATCTCAGCAAGCAGCTGAGCCCCCAACGGTGACTCTTATTGCAAAAAGAGGATAAAATAAAGGGAGAAGTGCTCCAAAATTAGACACGCAGGAGCCAAAGCATTGGTTGTGGCTGTGCCAAAGCAGCAGCTTGATCCTGTCCTAGGGCAGCTGAGGAAAGAATCTGGAATTCCTGCAGGCAGGAATTTCCAATCCCCTTCTCCCCTTCTCTCCACCACAGGACTCCCCGGGCAGGCAGAGCTCACGGAGCACCCCGCCCTCCCCGAGCAGGCACTGCCCACCGTGGCCAGGCTCATCGAGGCGCTGGAAAAACAAGGTACGGAGAGCTACGGCCCCCACCCGCAGGGCACAGCCGGGGGCACTCGCAGCCACCTGCTCTGCCCTGTCCAGAGTGCCCCGAGAGCATCGCTAGAGCCAAACCTCTCGCCGTGCCCCCCGGTACCCGTGGGCAGAGCAGGGGAGCGCGGTGTCCTCAGTCCGTGCCAGCTTCCCCCTTGTCCGAAGGGAGGCTGTGGGCTCAGCACTGACCCTTCTCTCCCGTCTGTTCCCCAGGGCTCGACAGCGAGGTGCTCTACAGGTCCGGCCCCGGCGTGCTGGGGGATGCTGAGCTGAAACAGGCCCTTCTGGCTGGTGAGTCCCGGCGCTGCATCCCTCCCCGTATTCCCGGGAGGGAAGAGGGCTGTGGAGGTGATGCTGCCCTGGCAGGGAGCGGTTACGGCTCCAACATCATTACAGACCTAATCCCAGCTCTGTGAGGCCCTGCCTGCATGCGGACCCCCCTCTTCCCCCCGTGTGATGCAGCCAGAAGTGATGCAGGTGCAAGGCTGCAGAGCTTCACTAGAACCTCTTTTGGGCGGGGGGAAGAAAAATTCTTATGTTTTTAAATCTCTGGGGTTTGTATCTGAGAAGCAGGGCAGGGAGAAAACCTCTTGTGGACTGGGGGAAAGAAAGAGCAAAGGAAAAGCTTGTGATTTACAAGAACGGGAAGCTGTTTGCAGGACTTGGGGGCATGAGCAGGGTGGGGAGGAGGGGAAAACCATCTCCCCATACCCGCTTCTAAACCCACGGCTGGGATAGGATGGCACACGGCGGGGGGGCGGGGTGGGATCGCGATGGATCCAGTATGCCGCTCAGATGTGGGAATCTGGGGGGCGGGGGGTGCATCGAGTGTCCCCATCCTCCGGCCGCGGTGCCCAGAGGGCGGCACTGTGACACCAGGCACGGGCGGCCCCGCACAGCCCCGGGCTGGCCCCGCATCCCGCCGCATCCCGAGCGCTGCCGGCCGCGGGGCGGCGGGAGCCGGGCGGTGTTGCTGGGGAGAAGGGCTGTGATGAAATCGCTATATTAAGCACCATGACCTCATCGCTTCCCGCGCACCGGGAGCCGAGTCCCGCCGGGCGAGGAAGGAGAGATGCAGGAGAGGAGAGCTGGAGCTCCCAGGGATGCTCCTTCCCCACTGCCCGAAGAGGGCTGTGCTCCCCGCGGAGGTGGTGGGGGCTCGGGGCACCCCACCACCCCGCTCTTCTTCCCCGGCTGTGGGCTGAAGAAGCCCGGAACAGTGAGTGCTCTTCTTCACAGCCTTGTACCCCAGGCCAGATTTCCTGGCTAAGCTCTGGAGGAGGTGAAGGCATCCGAGAGCAACCCCCTGGACTGCCCGGGCACTGGTGCCTTGGCTGGGCAGGGGTAGCAACAGCAGCATGAGAAGGATGCTTTGTTTTCCAAGCACGCAGGAGTTTTGGGTCCTCCATTCTCCCCATGCAGCTGGTGCAGCATCCCAGGCAGGTCCAGGGTTCCCCACAGGGCAGCACCAAAGCAGCTACTGCCAGAATCCTGCTCAGTCTTAGGGGATTCTCCCAGCCCAGGGGCAAACCCCACTGGCTTGGCCAGAGTTCTGGGCACTTGGTATGTCTGTCCAGGTCTGTCCATCTACCACGGCAGGGCCCAGCATGGGTCAGAGAAATGCCACTGTGGTTTTCAAACCATTTGAAAGCCCTTAAAAATCACCAACAGCCCTGGGAGACTTGATACTCCCAAGCCCACATCTCCTCTGGGACCGAAATCTTTAGTTGGGTACCTCAGGGGGCTGCCCCATGTGCTCGGCAACACTGAGCTGGGCAAAGTCAGAGCTCCCCAGAGCTGCAGGGGGTAGGACAAGTCTCACACTTACTAGCTCTCCGCTGAAGGGGCTGATGCTCAGCCCTGCCAGAGGGATGCTCTGCAACAGGATGGGAATGACGTTCCTGCCAGAGTCAAGCACCCCAGCAGAGGCCAAGCTTGGCAGCCTGCTCCTTCTGCAACCTCCTGCAGACCACAGACCCAGTGGTGCTGCCCCAGGACCCTGCTGGAGCCCATACTGGGCTGGGGAGGGCAGGAGAGCAGCTCTGCTTTGGCTCCCAGACAAGCCCTTCCATTGTGTTTGGTGGAGTAAAACACCCCTGCCAGAATATTGGAGTTTGCTTGCCCCGTGTGTGAGAAGACAGAGGTGAGAGTCGCATTTCCCTTCCTCCCGTGCTCCTGGTGGTTCGTCCCTCCAGCGTCCCATCTCTGCCAGCAGCCTGCCTGCAAAAGCCAAGCTGCATCTTGGGGAATGGGGAGAAATCGGAGCCGGGGTTGGTGGCGGCTGGAACCAAACCACATCTCGGCTGGGGAGAAAACCGGGTTCCCACCGGGGGTTTCGGCTTCCCTGTGAATACCCAAATCACACTGGTGTTTGGCAGTGGTGGCAGGAAAACTGCTAGAGAGTGCAAGGAAAAAGGAGCAAGGGCTGGAAAAGTTCAGATGTTGGTTTTCTAACCTCCAAATCTCAACGTGTCGGAGAACTCAGCATGTTTTCTGCACTGAAAAGAGCATCTGAACTTCCAGTGGAGAGGAAGAGGAGGACCTTGGGACACAAGGAGCCATGCTAGAGCAGCCCTGGCTGTCCCAAGCAGCCCATGGGCACAGTGTCCCCAGGGCTGGCAGCACAGGGACTCGTCTGAGTTGTGCTGATTGCACCCTTTCCCCATCCCTGGCCCTTTTAGAGCCCTTACCCATGGGGGATCTCACCCATGGGCAGCCCCTGAGCCAGACATCAGCCAGGTTTGGGATGAAGGTTCCCCATCTTTGTGGCAGCATTGGACAGAGTGGCCCCACGTGGCCCTACAGCCTGAGCTGAGCCTGTCCCCACCCTGGCACTGGTGACATTCTGGAGGTCGGTGGCGTCTGACTGCTGTCTAGAGCCTGTGCACCAAAATGGGTATTTGCATGTTGGATGGTGCAAGAACAATTAGAGAGGAGAGGGGGACATGCAGCATCACTGAACACGAGAATCAGAGTCACAGGGTGGCACCAAAAAGAGACTTAAAGAAAAGGTGCGGCTCCACAGGGGTCTGAGGGGAGCTCACCAAAGGGTGAGAGGTGCTCAGCCAGCCAGGAGCCCTGCTGCAGTGCCAGGGAAAGAGTCTGGGCCAAAAGAGAGGAATAAGGCAGTTTCACCCTGCTGCCCCCAGCACTCCCTGCAGTGCCTGGCTGGGGGCTGCTTCATGCCCTGGGGTATTTCTGTGGCGTGGGGCCACACACTGACCCAAAGAGCGTCCAGCTCCCAGCACTCCTGCTGTCCCCTGTGTGCAGCTCAGGGGCTGTTAGGAGCACAAGGGATGAGGCAAATCACCTGCTAACTCCACAGGGCCTGGGGACATGATGTGTATGAGCCCCTTCAGTGACCAGACCTGCTGTCTTCTCCCTCCCAAGCTTGCTCAGGGTCCTGTCCCCACCCCTCTCCCTCTGGGACGTGGCAGGCAGCCCTCTCAAGGCTGCTGCTGGAAACTTTGGACCTTCTCTGGGAGATGGCAGCAGAGGTGTGAGTGGGCTGGTGGGTGCTGGAGCCCTGCGGAGCTGAGGGACCCGATCTGGGGGAGGTTTGGCTTGGGGATGGCTGCAAAGTCCTGCGTGTAATGGCCGGGCAATGCTCTGCCAGCGCTGAGTAGGGAAGGTCTGCGTCCTCATCCCTCTTCCCTGCTGGGGGACAGCGCACGGAGACCTTGCAGGGCCCTCATCCCAAAGCTCCGTGCGTGCTCCCTACGGCTCAGATGGGGCTGAGCCCACCCGGGATGGCGGCGAAGCACTGAAACCTCCCCCGCACTTTGGATAACCCCGCTCCGATCGGGGCTGCGGCGCCCAGCTGCAGGCGTAAACAGCGAGACCCTTCCCCAGATACAAGCGCAGCAATGGGAAGAGGCTGCGCTGTTGTCAGGGCCGGCAGGAGCCGGCTGCGGCTCGGGTGCCGGGGAGAGCGCGGCGGCAGCGAGAGGCGGATTGGAGCCGGTGTCTCCGGGCGTGCCGGGCTGCGCTGCCGTCGTGCGCGCTTCCATCCGGCCCGGGCGCGGAGCAGTCTGCCTGGAGACACGCTCACGTGCCCGGGAATTAGGTCAGGTCTCGGTGGGGATTAGCGAGCGATGGTGGGTCCCGGGGCTTCGCTGGGGTTGCCAGGAGCTGCTGCTAGGCAGAAAGGGTCGGGGAGCGAGGAGCGGCTCGGGGGGTCTCACGCCGCTCCCCCCATCACCACCGTGTGGATGCGCGGGGAGGGAGCGCGTCCCCATCCTCATGCCGGGGATGCCGCAGGGGGTCGGAGGCCTCCAAGGGCTCTGGTTTCCCCTGGCCGAGCTCACCCCACCAGGATGACTTTCCTCCCGAGCGTGAGGCGCCCCGGTGCCTGCGGCACTGCTTTTTATTTATACCTGCAGTGGAAATAAACCCCGTGTCGTCAGAGCCTGGCGAGAGGCATGAGCTCATCTCTTATATTTGGTGGTGATGAAAGAAGGGTAAATAAACGGCAGCGGCAGAGACATCCCTGCCAGAGCCATCAGGGAGAACTGGGGGTGAGTTTTTGCCATCCCCTCCCATAGCTGCTGGGAAAACTGAGGAGGGGATTGCCTTAGGGAAGGTGAGCTAGGGGAAGGCAGCCTCAGTGGGCACCCTCAAAGGGGATCCCAGCGCCCCTATCCTGGCTGAGTGCAAGCCAAGGGTATGGTGAGGTGAAACCCAGCTGGGAGAGTGTTTGGGGCTGGCAGCAGCTCCTGTGCATGGGCAGGGGGTGTCCTGGCAGCTGCCAAGTCCCCAGCACAAGGTACCTGCAGGCTGGCTGGGACATGTTACAATGATGCTGAGTCAAAGCTAGGAAATATTCCCTGATTTGGTGCACAGTTTCCCGGTAAACCCTCACTGCGAGATGCCCAGGAGCCTGAATGCCTGGTGAGGTCCTCAGACAGGCAGTATCCGTGCGGATGGGAACGTACAGCTCCCACGACTGGACAGCAAGGACATCTCTCTAGCACCCACTGACAATTCAAACTTAAAGGTCTGGAAGGGGTAGGGAAACTCCCAAGTCAGTATTTCACTCAGCCCCAGGGTGGTTTGGGTGCCCCCTGTCACAGGGACCACACACCTGAGAGGATCTCACTCGCAGCAGCGCTCGGTGGCCAAGGTCCAGCTTAGCCTCTTGGACTCCCTGCTGGGAGAGGGGCCCTGGGTGCTGGGCAGGGTCTGCACCCTGTCACCCACGAGCTGCTCAGGGGTGTGGGAGCAGCCATCACCTGCAGCCACATGCAGGGGACAGCTGGTTACCAGGACACACTCAAGTCCGTCCTTCAAAACAACCCCCACCTCCCCCACAGCCCCTCCTGGCTAAACATCCTCTGCGTTTACCGAAACTCTGGGCTTACTCACGCCTCCCCGGCTGCCTGCAGCTGCGGGAGAGGTCCTGGAGTTTCCTGCTCAGCCTGACTCAGCCCAAAGCTCCAGCACCTTTCTGCCTCCGCTGGGATGTGGGCGCTGGAATCCCAGTGGGAGGAGGCTGGGAGTCTTTCCCTCTGGGCCAGTGGTCACCCCATGCACCCTGTCCCCAGTCCTAAATTTATTCCTGCTTTTCACCCCTCCATGGGCAAGGCATGCGCTCTGCTGGTGCCAGCAGGTCAGCAAGCAGGTTGTGTGCTGGAGGGGGTTGGTATGGGGTCGAGGCTGGGGTTTTGGGGTGTTTTCCTTCTATTTATGGGAGGCAGATGGAATCCCTCCGTCATTCCTCCATCATTCCCCTGGGGAAAGGATGGGAACATCTGGAGAGCAGCAGGAGAGCATTGACTCATCCTGCAGCTTCATTAACTTCTTATAGCTGGTTATCATCTCCCTCAGATAAGAAGAGAGCAGCATCCGTGGGGTCAGACCGGCCGTAATTGTCTGGGAAGGCTCCGGGGTTAACCCTTCCCCAGCTGCCGGCTGAGCCTCCCCGAGCTGCCAGGGCACAGCCAGTGCTGGGGAACAGCTCGGAGCATCCCCCGGTTCTGCTCTCAGCCTGGTGGGGAGCCCAGCTCACCAGGGCAGCTCCTGGGGCAGGAGGATGCCGCTGCATTTCCAGGAGGATGGGGACAACAGGCTGATGGCTATTTCTAGTCGAAGTGCCACGGAGAATGGTGCCATCAGCAATCAGTCCCTGTCAGCGCGGTGTGAATCCCCCTGGTCTCCCCATCGCGCCTCTCTCAGGGTGTAAAGATGTTTTTGAGTCTCGCTTTGAAACCGGCTGAGCCTTCCCTTTGAACACCCCCCCAGGCTCATGCCTAACGAGGCAAACAAGCTAATTAGGCCACGGTGGAGCCCCGGGCTGATCGCCTGGGGCCAGCACCCGGCAGCGGCCCCTTCCCTGCGCAGGAACAGCTTGTGGCTGCTCTCCTCAATCCGTGCCAGCATCCTTACGGCGAGTGACAGGTCCCTGCAGAAACCTTCGTGGCGGGTGGGAAGGGCTTTGGGGTTTGCTCGGTGCATTCCAGTGATGGGGAAAGCTCTCTGTAGCGCAATGACACTCCGAGACCCCCCCAGCAGCATCCCTGATATGCACTGCGAGTACTCAGCCTAAATGAGTGTTGGAGCATCTTGTGGGATCCCTGACCCCACTGTCCTCCACCTGCCCAGCTCGAGACAACCTGCCAGCTCTCATCTCCAGGGCAAGTGCTAGCAGGGGGAACTGACTGTCACCCCCCCCACACACACCAAAACCTGGCAGAAATAACCCTTCTGGCCAGCCAGGAAGGTTCAGAAGTGTGGCTGGGAGATGGGAGCATGAGCACAGACCAGAATGGGGCCAGGGTGCAGCTGGCACAGCCCTGCCCACCTCGAGGACGCCAAGGGCAATGCTGTGACTTTGTGGGGTGCCAGAAAGGCAGCACCCCAGTTGCCCTGGGTCACGTTTGGCCACGCTGGATGGCTGCCTACCCCAGTGTGGTGGCATCTGTCCCGGCTGTCCCCACTCTGCCCCAGGACACAGTTCCCAGCCGGCCGGGTGCTTGCTCCTGACAATGAGGTAGCGTCTCCCACGGCTGGGTTAAAGGCTTCGCTTCGGGCATTGGCCAATCTGTTTTCTCTCCGTCTGGGAGCCAAATGCAAGGCACTGGCCATAGGGGACCCACTGCAGCTTCATGTTCCCACGCAGGCAGGCAGGCTCCCAGGCTGCCTGGCCCACAGCAGGGACACTCCAATGAGAGGAGATCAAGGTCAAGGTGCTCCAAACCAGCTTTTCCCAGCTGCTCCCCATCCCAGCCTTGCTGAATGTGTGTCTCTAGAGCCTTGTCCTAGGAAATAGCGTTTCTCCCCTCTTTTGGGTTTACTGCCCCAGAAGGAAGCACAGCTGGAATGGCTGGAGACTCACAACATTTTATTTTGGAAAATGCTGGGCTGGGAGATGGAGCATCTCCCAAAATGACACCAATTTCAGAAAAGCTGCATCTGGGGGTAAAGACCTGGCAAGGGGAGTGGAAGTGGGCTCAGAGCAGGGCAAGCACACTGTCTTCTCTGTCACTCCAGGCCACTGGGGCCTGACATAGCATCTTTAAGAAAATGACAAATTTGATTTTCCTTTTTTAAATTAACCATTTCAAACCATCCCAAATATCTTCATCTTTTTTATTATTCCCAACCCCCTGCACCCTTCTCCCTCCAAATTCTCCTACAAGGAGAATTTCAAAATGTTGTGTTTGGGTCCAGTTTGAATCAAAGCCAGATTTTGAAACCTTCAGATCTTTGCAAAAGGCACCATCACCCTCCAGACAGCCACCACCCAGCCCAGCCAGGATGGGAGACCTCCAAGACAAACACATGAGGCAATAGCAAAGGATGCTGAAAGGCTTCTTCCCCCTGGACCACGGTGAAGCAATGTCCCTGTGCTGGCCTGGCCGTGGGGCTCAGACAGACACATCCCACCCTCTGTCTCCTGACAGACCGTGGGACTTTTCTGCTCCTAGCACTGCCCCTGTCCTGAGCCCAGGAGCCCGGAGCCCCTGAGCCCAGGCTGTGTGGCCTCAGACCCGCTGTGTGCTTTCTCCCATTCCTGGAGCATCCTTCACCACCTCCCCAGGGCAGCCGCCTTTCAGGCCTGGGAGAAGTGATGCCAACTGGGGCACATTCACAGCATTTCGGGATCGCTGGGGGTCACATGGGCCTCCAGCAACTTGACTTGCCCGGGAACCATAACCCCATTCCATGGATGCATTTTCCAAGCAGTTCCTGCTGGGCTGGGGTTGGCACATGGCACCTGGCCCTGGTAACTGGAAGGTTCCTGGGGCAGTTGCTCAGTCCTTCCCATGGGTCCTACTCTGCAGTGGGATGGTGAGACTCCCTGTGCCACGCACTGGATGTACAGTCTACTCAAAGCAGAGATGCTGCCTCGTGCTCTCCTTGGGCACGTGGAACTCAGGGTCAGTGGAAATTGGGACAGGAATATTTGCTGGGGGAGTGGTGGCAGTGAAATCATGCACTGCCACACTGGGGAGATGGGGGCATGGGCGAAGAAATCCTCCATGTCTGGAGGAAGGCCCACAGGGATAGAAGAGCTCCGAGCTCTGTGCCAGAGGGGAAGAACCACAGGCTCAGGGTTCCCTCTGTCTCTCTCCCTGCAGATGCCTCGGCCGTGGACATGAACCTGTACGAGGCGCAGACGCTGGCGGATGCCCTGAAGTGGTACCTCCAGGAGCTCCCCACGCCCCTCATCCCCCCAGCTCTCTACAGCGACTTGGTGCACATGGCTCAAGGTGAGCACATCTGAACTGCCCCCACACTTGGGACCCCTGTGGTGCTGGAGAAGCTTTGGGAAGCCCCTAGAAAGGCTTTCCAGAACCTCCAGGGTGGCTCTGACCCCATCCCCTGCCCAGTGCTGCACGAAGGGCAGATTCTGAGAAGAGCCATTGGGAACATCCTCTGTGCTGGAGCAGCACAGCAGCATTTGGGAGATGCTCTGGGAAAGAAGGGGAGGTCCAGGGGGCTGCTTTGCCCCCACCACAGCATGGTCTTTTCCCTCTGCAGTGCCCAGAGGAGGAGGTGCTGCCTGCCAGGACGGGCAGTTGCCAAGGCTGGGTGATGCTGGCCCCAGAAGAAAGCGTTATTATAATATTTTGGCTCTGCTGCCTGGGAATTTTTTCCTGTAATCTCATTAACTCCTGGCTTTATATGGGCACAGAAAATTCTCAGCTTTTTCAGCTTTGTGCCATTAGGAAGTGCCTTTGGATCCCTGCAAGCTTTTGAGCCTCTGTGCAAAAGTATGAGACCATCAAGGTTTTGGTTTTATTTGATTTCTTTTCAAATAAACAGAGCGGGGCTCATACCCAGGTCAGCAGAGCAGGGCTCATACCCACGGTCTATCCCAATGGTGAGCCTGGACCAAAACCCATTTCAAAGTCAGTTCTCACAGAGCCGCTTTGCCTCTCCCAGCCTGAGGCCCCATGGGCATCACTAGGCACACAGGAAGCCCTTGCCCACTGTGTTAGACAGGACCTGGACCTCTTGCTGCCTGTAAAACCAGGATTTCTTCCCCTTCCACAGCAGCTCTCATCTTGCTGCCCGTTGCTGCAGTACCCTCTCCATTTCCAAGCATCACCTCCCTATCCTAAGCCAGATTAGTGCTTGGGCAGATCATGTTCTTGGCTGCCTTAAGAGGCACTAAAAGATCACCCGTGGCCAGACCAGCGTGGCCTTTTCCGACCATGTCCTGATGGGAAAAGGCCACGGGCTCTTTGTGGCCTCCAGCAGGCAGGAGGGACAGTGAGAAGGTGAGGGATAACTCACACCCCATCCTCCCTGCCCTGCGCTGAGACACAGAGCCAGAAGAAATACCCCTGGGGCTGATGGCACAGAGAAGCTGCCTTCCCCTCACCCGTCAGAGGAGAAATCAAAGGCTGCCTCCCTTCCAAGGATAAAAACGCAATTAGGAAGCAATTAGCTGGGTTGCCTCGTTAAGCAACTTCAAAGGGAAGCGCCTTTCCCTGCAGCCTGTGCTGCAGCGGGCTCTGCTCCTGGCACAACAGGGGCAGGAGGAGGAGGGGGCAGAACGGGGGAGAAACCAATGGGAAGAGGATTTCTCTGGGGCTTAAAAGAAAAAAATAAAATATAAGTCTTCGAGGAGACGGTGCTGGGTTTTGGCAGCCTGCCCTGCAAGGCTCCCCTGCCCTGCTTGAGGCTGAGAGGTGGGAAAGCAGCAAGATGACCACCTTCAAAAGGAGGGGGAAAACATCCCCCCCAAGTGTGCAGAATCACAGACCTTCTCCTGCAGGATCCTCTAGGTGCAAAAAGGTGCAAGAAAAGCAGGAATTGTGGCAGGGGAGGCCTGGAGCAAAGCCAAACATCCCTCAGGAGCAGCTTGTTGGATACAAGCACTCACCAACATCCCACCGCCAGCGCAGCTGGGTTGCAGACCTGCTTTGGAGGGGAGCCCAGACCCCTGCCCCTCTGACTCCGGTGCACCCTGGCTCCAAGGATGGATGTCGGGAGCTGGCTGGGCATTGGCCAAGCTTCAGTCCTGGTGGAAAGAGCCGCGGGGAGCTGAGTCAGCCCCCGGCCGAGCCGGGCTTTGAAGCCGGCTGAGAGCAACCCAGCCCTAGGGACTTCCCTGTCCCTAGCAGATAAAAGGGCTGGGACAAAGCAGGAATGGAGGATGGCTGGAGAGCGGCTGTTTCCTGTGCCTGGGGCAGGATCGCAGTCCCAGGGCGCTGAGCTCACAGCTCACAAGACCGGGGAGCCCTGGCCAAGGCTGCCAGAGGGCACCGGGGACATGATGGGAACTCATGGGCTGCTCGGGGTACCCGTGACAGTGGTTTTGGCAGCACCTCCGTAATGTGCAGTGCCATTAAGTGCCTGATTTTATTCATGTGGGCAATCCAAGTACCACTGCTAGCAGTTGTACCCCAGTCAGCCCTCCCCGGGCTGTGTTTCATGGGGTGTGAGCCTCACTGCAGCCCCACCTGCAGCTCAGGAGCACATTAGTTTTTTCATCCTAAAAAGCCTTTTCCCTTCCAGCTCGCTGTTTCTGCAGGGGAGGGAGCCTTTAAATTCAGCTGATCTTCCTGCTGGTGCCCATTTCCCCACCTCTGCTTTGCTCTGCCTTTCCAATGGCTTTGCTGTGCACCAGGGCAGGGCTCTCACTTTTCTCCATTCGAGCAGCAGAGAGGGATTTTGAGGTGCAGCCCCCACCAGGTGAGCAGTTCAGCCCTCTGAACTCCCTCCCTGGATGTGCTGGGAGGGGGAATGTGCTAAAGGCACCTGACAACCTGATCTGGAGTGGTGTGAGTGGGTAAATGGAGCAGGCAAACCCCAGAAAGACGTGGCCAAGACCCTGAAGAAATCATCTCTGCCCACCCTGGGATATCCATGAGTCCCACAGCCTGTCTGGGAAGGGATGGGCTGCAAAGAAATCGTGGTGGCAGAGGTTGAGGTCAGGTTTCTTTGGGTCTCTGGGGGGAGTAGAGAACTGCCACAGCTCATACCCTGTTTGCTGGTAAGTGCTGGGCTCCTATGAGAGGCAAGAAGATGCCCCAGCCTCCCAAACTGATCATTTTTTTCCTGTGTCCCCTCTGCTACAGAGACCCCAGGCCTGGAGGAGTGTGGCCAGCGAGCCAGAGCCCTGCTGGCCCCGCCAGCCCTGCCACAGCCGCAGGCACTGCTCCTGCGCCAGCTCGCCCGCCACTTCTGCCGCCTCTGCCAGGGCAGCCACCGCAGCCGCCTGTCGCCCCGGCTCCTCGGGGAGCTCTTCGGGGAGCTGCTGCTCCGCCCTGCGGCGGCCAGGTGAGGTCCCCTGCCATGCACGGGACAGGGCGGGTGACAGGAGGGTGACATGGACAGGCTGGTCCCAGCCGAGCCGGTTTTGCCGTATGACAGCCCACCAGTGCCCCAGCCACAGGGGAGTGGGGTTCTCCGAAGGGGGAGGCCAGATCTGAGAGCTGCTGTTGCAGCCGTGATGCTCGGACACCACACCCATTCCCAAAGTGACCAGGCACGATGCACACACGAGACTGGGATTCATAGCATCGCCTCAGTCCCGCAGCAGATCCACTGGGGTAGCTGGCTGCTGTCCTGGGGAGTTGGGGGTCTCCAGGGAGGTTGAACTGCTGGCGTCCTCACACACCTCTTCCTTCTCCTCGCAGCACCGAGGCAAGCCCTGAGCTCCGTGCAAAGATCCTCGAGTCCTTCATCATGGCCAGTGAGGTGGCAGAGCTGCCGACAGCTCCTGGTAAGAGATGTCTGCCTGGTGGCAGAGGGGGGACAGCGAGTGTGACACTCAGAGCAGTGATGGCAGCAGGCCATGGGGCAGTTTTGGTGGCTGGTGCAGTGACAAGAAGGCACTTATGTCTCCGTGGCAGTGCCCAGGCTCTCCTGGCTTCCTGTCCCATTTCCACCTCTCCTTTCTCCTCAGAGACACTGATCTGGGGGCTTTTCTTTGCAGCCCCTCAGAAGGTTTGCAGCTGTTTTCTGGCTTCACGTCTCTGCCATTGTGCTCTAGTCCCTGGGTTTGTGATGCAAACAGGTTCTGCTCCCCTATCCTGGGGGCTTGATATGAGCTGGGGGCTCATGTGCAGCTTGTTTCAGTGAGCAGGGATCTGAATATAATCTGAGAGGAAAAAAACAGCAGCATGAACATAAAATGGCACGATGGTACTTGCTACAGGATCCAATCAGGGGTTATGATTTTTGACTTGCATTTAGTCCCCAAGTGTGCAGAATCACAGAATCCCCAGGGTGGGGATGAGGACAGGCACTTGCTCCCCCACCTCTCCATGCATGGACAGCAGCCAGGAAAGTGGCTTTTCCTGCAGATGTTAATGAGCCTCACCCCCAGGGCCGCAGTCCTGCGCCTTTCATTACTGGGTGGCATCTTGTGATCCCATCAGTGTCCAAGACTGAAGCATGTGCTCCTTGTACCTTCTGCAGCACTCCAAGGATGGGGGGCAAGTGGTCCATCCAAGCAGGGATGTACATGGGAGGGAGAGCACAAACCTCAGACCTCGAGGACCACAGAGACCCATCCTTGTGGGATCCCATCTCCAGGCTGTCACTGAGACCCATCTGTTCCCCCACACTAAGCAGCCCAGATGCCTGAGAGGCACAATTGCTTCCAGCCCTCCTGCTTGGAGATATGTTGGCGCTGTCCCCAGTGAATCCTGTTGGTTTGTGATGTCTCTGGGTCCTTGTCACCACCCTGCCTCCTTGGGGGATGGCCAGGCCAGGCAGGATTACAACTCTTAATATTCCTCATAAATCAGCCCTTTCAGACCTGTCATCTCATTTATTGCTCTCCCCCAAGCTCTCACCCATGAGTTTGTCAGGATACATCTGTCTCTTCCACCTGCTGATCCAGCTGATGGGCAGCTGCAGCCCAGCAGTCCCTGGGGTCACCGCTGCCATCCCCAGACTTCGTACTGTCATCAGTTGTCACCACCCCAAACTGAGGAGAGGGTTTGGGCAGGATCCTGAGGTCTTCATCCCCTTTCTGAGTCAAAGCCTCCCCTGTGGGCATTCCACAAGTGTGGGGCAGGACACACGGCACCTGGACTCGCTGTGGGGCTTCAGGCAAGTCCTGCCACCTCCCCTCCCTTTGTACCTAAAAGCGAGGATATTATTACTTGGCTGTCATCACATTAGGATGTTGGGAAGCTTAATTAAATGCCTGCAAAGCGATTCTGAGAGCTGCGGATGAAAGGGGCTATATATAAAAGTGCAAAGAATTATTATTAGCGGTGCAGCCCATGCCCTGGTCCTGCTCCCATCACCCTGGCCCCACTCCCCTGCATCCCGGCACCGGGATTATTTTGGTGTGTGTGTGGAGTTGTGGCTTTATAATTATACATGTAAAATAGCTATAAATACCCTGCAATAACAGCGGCTGTGTGCGCATAGCACAGGAATAGGAGTCGGGAGCTGACATAAGGAAACCGTGGTGTGACCTCATTCTGACTCAGATGTAAATATACCTCATGTGAAGGGGCAGCTGGGGGGCTTGGGGCTGCAGGGACAGTGGCCTCCTGGGAGAGGTTTGGGGAGAGATATGAAGCTGTCTGCTAACTCCAGGAGGCTCCTGCAGGGCTAGGATCCCTCCTCTCCCATGTGTCCTGGGACTGATCGGGGAGTCTTTGGGTCTCAGGTGTTAAAATCCTAAAGAATGAAAATGTAAATTATGGAATTTGGTTCCTGGAGGGGCTTCTCTGGGTGAACTTGCTGTTGTTGAGTTTGCAGCATCCCTTCCTCCAGGCGTTGCTCCTGGGGGGGTCTCTTTAACTTCCCATTTATGGGCTGTGAAGGAGAAAAGGTGTCTGCGATGGCTCCTGAAAGTTATTCCTGGGATGCGGCACTGGGGTCATGCTGGAGGCACTGGTTTGCACAGGGCAATGCCACAGATCCGTGGCAAGGCTGGGATGGAGCCTGGGGCCAAGTGACTGCATTCAGGCCACCTTGCTGTGCTCTCCAGCAAGCCCCCAGCACTGGGCTGACACCCCAGGGGGACATTTCTCAGCCCCATGGGGGCCCAGGGGGGCATGCAGAGCCCACAGCAGGATCCCAGTGTCTGGGACAGACTGTTTCCCGAGCAGGGTGAGGGGGCAGGGGAAGGCAAAGGGAAGAAGTGATGCAAATACCAGCTCAGCTGAAGGAAGATGACTTCATCTCCTTTTCCTCTCCTGGTGCTATTTATAGTCACTTTAATTTACTCCCCTTTGCTTTATTATCTCTCCAACAAGCCGTTAGCCCTTAGACAGCAGGATGCCTTTACTCACCATGCAGCCCAAAGTTCTGAAAAAAAAACCCCTCAACCCACCACCAAAAAAACCCGAGAGCGGAGGCAGGAGGCAGAGAAAGGCGGCAGAGCGCTCGGGCAGGAGCTGTCCTGTGACGTAGATTTCTGGAAAAAATGAGAGGATTTTTGGCTCCTTTTGGAGAAAGGAGTGAGGACTGGGCAAGGAAGATTGATCTTCCTCCTTCAGAGCAGTGGCTGGAGGGGACATGACCAGCAGTGCCAGGGTCCCCTCCTCACCCTAGGATGAGGGCCACTGTTTTGCTGGACCCTGCTGAGGCAGACACCCCCTGCTTCCCCCCAGGACCCCCAGCCCTGCCCTGCTTCAGGTGGGGCAGTGGCACCATGCCAGGAGATGGGGATCAGCACCACCCCAGGTGCCTTGAAAACACCTTCCCAACAAGTAGGTTTGGCAGCCCTGGGCCACGGGGAAACTGAGGCACAGCCTCCCCATGGAATCACCCTTCCAGTGGCTTCAAAATGATGATCAAAAAGATGCCCAGCCCCGAGCCCAGCTCCGTGGCACCCCATACCGCAGTGCTCAGCAGGGCTGCAGTGGTGGCAGTGGTGGGTGACAATCCCATGATTGACAATCCCTGTGATGTGACACTCAGGGCACTTCCCAGCCTGAGCCCCATGCAGGCACCTCGGGGACAGCATCGGCGCTGAGCAGGACTGCCGTGTTAAGCCAAATTAGAAGGATCTGGCTTTGAAGTTTTTAATTAACTTTTTCCCTGTTTGCTTTCTTCTGGATCCAAGGGAAAAGCCCAGCCTCCCGCTCTCCCTGGCTTGTGTGGCACGGTGGAGGTTGCAGACTCGGATGTGCAGGGGGTCAGGAGGGAGCAGGGGGCTCTGTATGTCATCCAGCACAGAGGCTGCAGCTGGGGGCTGCGTCCAGGTGCTGCCCTGCCTCCATGGGAGCATCCCTGCACAGCCATGAGCATCCTCCCACCAGGCCTGGCACATTGGCCACAGGGAACCTCAAATTTGCGTTACCCCTCGGTAACCCCCTTTCATCCCCTTGGAGCTGTCGGTGTGGGTTAAAAATAGCCAGGATAAAACCCAACCAAAAACCCTGCGTGGAGAGCAGCATGAAGAAGCCATGGCTGAGTGGTCCCCTGTGCCAAAACACCTCGTTCTGCCTCCCAGAATCTGCAAATAATACAGAGAAAACAAATTAACGCCAGGGAAGGGGAGGGAAAAGAGCCAGAGCCGAGCTAGCAACATGAGGTAGGGAGAGTGGCTAAAAATAACAGATCCCTGAAGGCATGGGGAGGAACATGACGGGGATCTACACTCTCGCCATCCCAAAAGGCAGCCTTGTGCCTTCCCAGCTGCTCCTCACAGCGCAGCCCTGCCCCGTGAATCCAGAGAGGGAAGAGCCTCCAAGAAGGGACTTTTCGGGGAGGTGAGAGGTGCGGAGCTGGGCTGTGGAGCCAGGAGCAATGCTCCCACCTTCAGCAGAGCATGGGGGTCCCCCAAGCACCCAGGGTGCCCAGCTGGGAGGGAACTGCGGCCTGACCCACTTGCAGGCAGCCGGCGGGCAGTGGGATGCTGCTGGGAGACCCCAGGGGTGCTGCCTCCGCAGCTAATTTTAGCCTGTGTTCAATTAATCATGGAACGGGAGGGGATCGCAGCAAGCCCAGCCTTTGGCAGTGCCTCTGCCCGCTCCCCTTTCCACCCCGGGTGTGCTGCTGCAGGCTTTGGAGGAGCAGGGGCCAGGCATTCCCTGATCCTATGATTTTGGGCTGAGGAACTAGGAGAGATCCTGTGCCACAGTCCTCTTCCTCCAGTCAGCTTTAAGAGGCTGGGGCAGCCGTGGGAAGGATGTTATCTCCTCATGCCTCAGTTTCCCCCCACCCCCCCATCCCCCCCGTGGCTGGCAGCGGTGACGTTTGCTGTGGAATTTCTCAGGTTGCCTGTACAGCTCTGAGCAGGCGTTTTCCGGGCATGCCAGAGCTCTGGAATGCCTCCCTGGGGTGGGGAGCAGTGACCCCCAGCAAGGGATGTCTCAGCCAGCCTAGACCTCTGCTGCATGCCCTAATGGCAGCCCCTTTCCTGGGACTCACCGGCTCTGCTGTGTGAAGCTGGGACAGGAACAGCTGCCTTGCTGAAAGACAGGCAGCTTCCCGGCACAAGGAGAGAGCCTGGAAGTGCTTTTGGGGTACAGCATGAGAGCCCTGTGGTCCCGCTCTCCCCACAGCCCAGCTTCACTGGTCCCGGTGCCAAAAGCACGGCATGGTCCAGCCCTCCCCCGTGACAGAGGGAATGGTTCCCGACAGAAACAGGGCTCGGCTGGGATTGAAGCCCTTTTCCTGCCTGCGCTGCGTGGCCAGCGCTGATAAGGCCTGGATAACCCCAAGCATTGTGTGTTCCGCCGGCCCATGACCCGCCAGCGTGAGAGGAAACGCTGCTGCTCGGCCAGCCAGGACCCAGGGGGAGACTCTGTGCCGGTGGTGGGGTGCTGGAGTGCCCTGCTGTCTGGCCAGCCTGCCTTCCCTTTGGCCAGCACATTAAGTTTTGGGATGGCTCTGTCAGACCGTCACTGGTGCCAGCCCAGGTTGCTGTGTCAGCACACGCTGGCCAGATCTCGGCTGTATGGTCATGAAAGCTGCCAAAAAAAACCCAAACCTGGGGGTTCAGGGCAGTTGTCTGGCACAGGCAGGGTTTGGTCCTCAGGATTAGCAGGGCTCTTGGGATGGAGCTTTGAACCTGGAACTGCCTGTTCCAGAGGGCAGCTCCCAGGAGCCAGACTGGGTGAGCAAAACCTCCCCAAGCCGGAGGGAGCCACCAGCTTTGCTGTCCCACCGCAGTCAGGGCTGGCTCGCTCCCTGTGCCGGCCGCTCGCCAGGCCAGGCTGCGGGAATGTGTGTGCCAGTGCGCGTGTCCTCCCGGCTCCTGCCCTCAGACGCTGTCTGGGCTGGCGTCACCCTTTCTGCTGCAGTGGCTCTGGCTGAACACCACGGGCAGCTTCACAAAAGAAGACGGGGAGGGTGACAAAGCGCCGGCCACACCGCCAGCCACAGCCGATTGTCCAGCTTGGCACCAAAGCCAGGAGCATCCTCTACAGCGCAGCGGCATTTCTATCCCCTGCCTCCTGCCTGGCAGCGGGTGGGCAGCAGCACGTCCCTCTGCTGCCATTTTGGCCAGGAGATGCCAGGAAAGGGCAGTGATTCCCATGGGGAATTTCATGCTGGAGTAGGGAAGCTGATCCCTCTGTGATCCCACCGGCACCCCCGGACCCTGCCTCCCTCGAGAGCACGCCGGCTTTGCTCCAAAGGGGTGAGAGGAGGCAGGCTACCCGACACAGGCACACGAGCAGCTCCGGAGGAAGGCAGGATTTGTGCTTCCAGGAGGGAAAATGAGTCACAGGGGGATGACAGGGCTGTGCCAGCAGCGGAGCGCAGGACTGGGGTAAGCGGTGGCTGTCGGCTGCCATCCGGGAGGTCAGGCAGAAATGCTCTTACAGGCCTTGCCTGGCTTTAAAATCTATTAACGTCATTTTGCTGTTCGAGCCGAGAGTCGCACAGGCAGCACAAACGTTCGGGCATGGCTCAGATCAGAGCAGGATTTCAATTACAGTAATCAAAGGTGACACAGATAAGAAACCCCTGGTCTATGGAGCTGCGACAGCTGTCCTCTGGCTCCTACCGGCACCCATCCAGAGCAGCTCCATCAAAATCACTGAAGTGGTACTAGGGTAAAATTGGATTGGAATCCATTTTCATCTGCCGTGGTGGAAAATGCTTTCCCTGCACTCCTTGGAGAGGAAAACCACCTTCTCAGGGACAGCAAGGGAGGAAGGTGCCAGGCATGGAGGAGGGGACAATGTTCCCAGCAACAGCACTGATGTCTGCTTTTGGATGATGGAGGCAGCAGAAGGAACAGCTGGGATGCTGGAGCACCAAGGCTCTGCCTCCTGCTTTTGCCTCTCCATTTCAGCCTGGCCCCACAGTAACTGTCATGGCTGAGACAGGGATGTGCTCAGCTTGGTGTTAGGCTCCCCAGAGGGATGGGCAGCCCTCTGAGCCCCGTCCATGGCCAGAGCATCCCAGGCTGTGCTTCAGGATGGACCCCCAGCCAGGGAAAGTCTGCAGGGAGGGTTGGGAGGTTAGAGGAGAAGAGCCCAAGGGGCAGGAGCTGGCGCTCTTCTCTCATCCATGTAAATGGCAAGGTGGTGCCTAAGGGAAAGCTGCCTCCTGCTCCTGCCTCTGCCACCACTTGCACATGCCCCTGGTCAATCGTCCCCACTGTTTTCGTGGTTTTTTGCAAGTCTTTTGGATGGCAGCAGGGCATCCCTACCTCTGATGCTACACCCCTTTGTGCTCCCACTCCACGGAGCCACTGGTGCCCACTGCCACTGCCTCATGGGACCCTGGCTGCAGCCAAGCCACGGGGGCATCCCTGGGTCCCATGCACACAAGGGGTCCTTTCTGCCCCCGCCCCAGCACGGCAGGATCCAGCCAAAACACAGCATCTCTTTCTGTGCCCGCTGGCCCTGCTCCAGCCTGGCCAGGTGTCAACTGCCCGGCCGCAGCGTGTCCCCCCCGGTGCTCCGCCGGGAGCAGGAGCCCTCTCCCAAACACTGGAGGTTTGTGCGGGGCGGCGGGGCTGAATGGTGGGTCTGTGTGGCCGGGAGTGCTGGGGGGGAGGAAAGCTGAGCCGCTTGTTTCATCTGTTTACCTGGAAGTGGAGATCACGGCCAGGCCCGGCTGCCGCAGCGGCGGCACTTTCATGCCAGTGCTAACGGGATGGGGAGTGCCGTGCTGCACCCCTGAGCAGCCCGCAGTGTGACAGCGATGGGGGCACAGCAGGGACTTGGCAGTGCTTCCCTCCTTCCGTGTGCCTGCACAGTGCTGAACCCTCCTGCTCGCTGCAGCTGGAGAGCCGGAGCCTGGGGAGGGATGTGGGGATGACCCCAAGCCATCACAGGGGTGGGTGGTACTCCAGATCATCCTTTGTTCTGCAGCATCACAATGTCCCAGGCTCTACAGGATCCCCCTGCATGTGTCCCTATGCCAGCTGGGTCCTCATCCTGGCTGTGTGTCCCCATTCTGTTGGTGGCCTCCATCCTGGCTGCACATCCCTGCCCCATCCACAGCTCTCTGTACTGGCCCTGGGGCCCCACACCGGCTATGGACGCCCTTACCAGCTCTATAACTGTGAAGGTTGTGCATCCCTGCACCAGCTGTGTCCCTGTACCAGCAGTGTCCCCATGGGAGCCACTTGGCAGCTCTGGGAGAGAGGGGCCACCCATGCAAGCACCGGGTTCTGTCCTTGCGTGGCCAGGACTGACAGCCACACATAAGCTGCTGGGGAGGGAAATGGGATGATAGTATCTTCGTCAGCGCCTGGATGCACGGGGATTAATGAAGCTGGCTCGCCGTCCCCAGGATTCAGGTTGCCTTATCTGTGTCTATCTGTTCTTACCCAGGCACTGCTAGAGCTGCTCCCGGTGCACACAGTTAATCCCAGAGGCTGGCAGATAGGGCAGGGACCGCTGCCTCCACCCACACCCTGCCCACACCCATAGGGCCAGGGGCAGGGAGCTGGGCCATGACCTGTGCTGCTCCTGGCCAGCTGATGCTGGAGATAACCAGGGGCACAGGGCAGAGGTGCAATGAGTTTGGCAGTCTCAGTCTGGCAGTGGTACGTTCAGGGTTGTGAGACAGGCACTGGCATTGCCTCTGATCCTGACCTCGAGGCTGCATGACCTTCCAGTTCTCCCAGCAAAGCTGTGTCGGCCCAGTTCATCTCTATTCATCTGCAGCTCAAAAGAGTTACTGCACCATGGCCAGAGCTACACCAAGTCTCTGGGAACTTGAGGCCGTTCCTTGGTTGAGTAGATTTCTCCATCTTTTGGATACTTCTGGCATTTGGGGAGGGTTGCAGGTGGTGAAGGGGCTGGGGTACCCACAGAGGCTGTCATCTCACTGAGCAGCCTGGCACCACGTCACCCTCAAGAGACAGGGAGCGAGGGCTAGATCATTTCACCTCACACCACACAGATGTGGCTGCAGCATCCTTGGCTCTTCCCAAGTAGCTGGAGGACCCACAAACCCTGACTGCCCATCTCTGGTACCATCAAGAGGGTGTCTTCCCTCTGGCTTCTGGCACCTCTTCTTTCTCCATTCTGTGTTGGCTCTTCATACCCTGGGGCAGGAGGAGCATTCGGGGCTCTGCTTTGGCACCATCCCAAATTTCCAACCTGGCATGCACAGCGCCATGGCAACACCTTTATTTTTTCAGCTGCTTCCCTGTTTTCTTTGCAATTGGGCTCTTTCACTGGGTGATGGTGACCACAGGGGCTATTTGGGCAGGTTTCAGTGTGCTGCTGAGCAAGCAGCTTGTAGCGTGGTGCCTCGTGGTGGCCTGCCCTGCCACATGCCTCACACCTCGCATGGCTCTCACCCTCCCGGGCCACAGCATGGAGGGAAAAACATCACCTGGGCTTGAGAGTGACTGCTCAGCTCTGCACACCCCAAAGTTGCCCTGAGACCTCAACACTACCCATTTCCCATGGGCTGTACATAGATATGGACTCCACAGACTGATATCCCCAAGGTCATCAATGCCACCAGAGCTCTGGGTCTGCAGCAAAACAGTGTTGAGTGTGGTGAAACTGGTGCCCAGCATGGCTGGCACTGTTCTCGCTTCCACGACAGTCCTTCCTGCTAGGAAGCATCTTTTCTGTAGCCTCCTGACCCTGCTACAGTGGGGTTTAAAGCCATAAGGAAGGCGGCCTGGAGAAGACTTTGTAAAATGCCAGCGGGGAACCACAGCAAAGGAAGCCATGCCGGGGGGAGAGTGGGGTCAGGAGAGCACAAGCACCCAGGACCCCTGTAAGAACAGGGTTTGGAGGACAGTGACAGGAGTTTGATAATGCAAAAAGCACAAGCCAGAGCTGGCCCTGACCAAACAGCCTCACTGGGCAGTTTCAGGAACAGTCACAACCACCGAGTGGCTGCCCATGTCTGAAGGAAGCTCTGCTCCGCAGCTTCTGACAGCTGCTTCTGCAAGAGCCTTAAATTGAAACACTGGGTGTTTCAGAAACAGAAACCTGAGTGTTTTGGGGACCAGAACAATTCAAAAGATCCTAGACAAATTCACAAGCCATCAGTCTTGATGGGAATCTGGTCTTTTCAGCAAGAAAGAAAAAAGCCCTTGTCCAAGTTGTTTCCACCCAGCTTTTAGTGGGATTAGAGCTGCAGTGTCCAGTGCTGGCAGGCATCCCCCGGGCCAAGCACAGCCAGCCCCTGAAATCACTTTATGCGGGCCCCAGAGTCCATCTCGGCATCCTGGCGCTTGCTGCTGCCATCACTTCCAATTTAGTCCTGCTCATGGCAGAGACCAATATAGAAGCACTTTGCAGGATGGCACTTCCCCTCCCTGGGGAGCCGGCACTGGCACTTCGCTCTTGCTGCTCACCAGCTCCAAGGAAGACTGAGGAGCTTGAATTACTTTTTTCCAAGAAAGGTGGATTTGGTTTGCAGAAAGATAAGGACTGGGGAACAGTTGTTCTGCTCTGCCAAGCCTTCTGCCATCTGGAACAGCTTTTGGTTTTCTTCTGGATACCTCTTCCATGAGATGGCAGGACAAGAAGCGGGACAAGGGCATCACTGGTACCCCCAAGGAGGGGAAGGATGAGGAGATGGAGTCAGGGGACACATGGGTCTGTCCCTGTGTGCTCTCTTCGCAGGGGTAGGTGAAAGTCCGCCCAGGCAAGTAGAGAGCTGATTTAGAGAAGGGCTTGGAACAAACCTCACTGTGGAAGGCTGTGGAAGTCCCCAGTCAGCCTGTCCATGGCATGTGCCCACTCCGCCCATCCCCTTGCCAGGGTGGTGGCCATGAGATCCTGCAGCCGCTGCTTCTCATTCCGCATTCTCCAGCCCAGGGGTGGGGAAAGCCTCATTGTCTCCATCTTCCCTCTTTTCTTCCTGGGGAAAGACATAAAAGCAAAGTCATCACATCAGGGCTGGATTACTCAGGGACTAAAGAGGGGAGAGCTCTTCCAAGGCAGTGGGCACTGCTAACCCCAGCCCCCCAGGTGAGGTTTCTGGTGTCTAGTAAGGGGTTGGTGCTCCTGCAGGTTTCCTCAGTAAAGCCATAAAAAACGTCTCCCATTCCTCCAGCCACTTGATCCTGCAGAAACTGGGAGAGATCCAGACCCAGAAACTGGGTCTCTTGGGCATGGTCCTCCTCACAGCTGGAAAATACCCCACAGAGCTCTTCCAGGGGCTGGATACCAGCTCCCATTGGCCCTGCATAGCTCCAAGCCACTCATGTCCATGCCACACACTGGTGTCTCCTGGTCCCTACCAACTGCTCTGCGCTGAACATTTCCTGTGTGGTGGATTTGATTTGGTGTCCTCGAGGCTGACACCCAGCTCAGGACCATGCTGCCACTGCCCAGGCAGCCTGTGCTGTCCTCAGCATCCAGTGCTTGAAACCACAGCCTCTTGGTGAGCATCCTCCCTGGAGAGGCCGCTCTCTGCAATTAATCCGGGTATGGTTTATGCTAACGACTCTCCCCACTTTAAATTATAAATGGCCCTTGGCATGTGTGCACACAAACACACGTGTGTGCGCAGAGATCCTTTAAGGCCATCATTAGCTGTAATTAGCGGGATCTGTCACTCATCTTTGGCAGTTAACGATGAGCCCTGAGTCAGAGGAATCCAGCAGCAGATAAAATAAACACGATTTCAAACAGTTTGGAAATAACAAGCCCTCATTAATCAGACAAGCCCCAAAGGGAAGCACTTGGAAAGTGGCGGCTTCTTTGCCGTTGCCGAGAGGGCGGCTGGGTGGGCTCCAGGACAGCCCCTGTGTTCCCCAAACCCCCGCTCCAGTGGGCGTGGGAGGCAGGATACTCTCACTTGGCTGGCTTCATGGCAGGGCTGAGGTGTCAGAGCCGGTCAGCTCGAGCAAAAACCTGAAAACTGGCAAAACCCACCCAAAAGGGCTCCTGCATGGCCCCTCTCTGGGTGACAGCAGCTGAGGCACGACCTGTCCCCGAGGCGCAGGTGGGGGCGATGCTGGTGCAGGGTTCAGCTCTGGGTAGAGATGAAGCAGCTCCGGGGCAGCACATCCCACAGCCATCACTCACCCCAAGAGCTTAAAGGCTGTGTGGAGCCCCCAGGATCCAGCAGCACAGGGGAGAGAGGATTTGGGGAAGGGGCTGGTACGAGGGATGTTTCCTAGGGAGCAGGGGGAGCTGGGGAGACTTCTAGCTGTCACAGCTGCAGCTAAATCACAGCAAATAGGAGGGGAATGGGACACATGAGGCTGGTTTATATTACAAAGGAGCAGTCCATCATGGGGTATTTAAAATAATCCGCTTAGATGCACAGTAGCAGATTTGGAGTGCTAAGGGAATTGAAGGCGCTGTGGCTTTGCAAGGCTGGATCAGATCTAGTTAAGATGCCACTTAGGACAGTACATCCCATCCTGACTCGCTGCCCCAGGGGACAGGCACACAGCACCTGCAGCCCCTGCAAGGCTACTCCCATCCAACCAGGGAGGCACCCAAGGTGACACTGGCCACATCAGGATGAGTGACAACATCCTGTGGCATCTCCCTGGGACTGGTGGCAGGTTTGGGGAGCATGGACCCATGGTCTGGATTAGGCACAGGACGGGGGATTCCCATGAGGGGCCAAGCCTTTGGAGTGGTGGAGGAGGTGTAACTGGTGCTTGGGGTCCAGGGGCACCTTCATGCTGAAGCCAGGTGCCTGGCAAAACAGCTGGGACCAGGGGATGCTCAGGAGAGAGCTGTACCCACGCTGGCAGGGGGTGGGAACCTCCTCCAAGGGTATCCATGTGGCATGTCCTGCTCAGCTAGGGCTGGGGACCTGGTGTGGGGTCCTGGCAGGCTGGGACCAGGTGCTTCAGGGGAAAAGCATGGCCTTGCAAGGCCTTGCAGGCCCCGCAGCATGGCCAGTGGCTACAGAGGAGGGTGGCTCCTAATGCCACAGGCTAGGGGGTCCTCTGCTTGGGTCTGGGCTCAGTCTGGGGTCTGTGTGGGTAGGAACATGGGCTGTCTGAGCATCCCTGAGCATCCTCGCACTGCTCCTCTAAGCCAGGCTGAAAGCTCAGCCCCAGGGAAGCCAATTCATCCTGAGAGAGGGATTTCATCCCAGAGACTTCATTACAGGCAGGCATTCCCCCAGAAAAGCATCCTTCCAAGATGGGATCTTTCCACAGATGGTTCCCACCCTGGGCTGGCTCAGGGGGTTCAGCCTGCAGTGGCCGTGCAGGGCCAGAGCAGCAGCAGCCTCTCGGAGCCAGGCAGCGCAGCCAGACCTGACCCCGTCACCGAGCTGGGCCTCACACTGCCCATCCCTCTGCTCCCAGGGAGGGCAGGGCCCAGGAACATGCCCACAAAATCTGAGGCTGCATGTCAGATTAGGCCACAGGACTGCCTGCCCCTCTTCTTGTCCTCAACCTGTGCCCTCTGTCCCCCTCCGACCCCGCTATAGGGCTGCTCTCAGCGCGAGGGCTCACTCTGGCAGGTTTAAACACTGTCCCCAGCTCCCCTAAGCATTAATCCAAGGGAGGATTAAGGTTACCAAGCTCCTGGAGCCACCCAGCTCTCACGTCTCCCACAATGGACCCCTCTGTCCTGGCCCCAGAGAGGGCACAGGACTCTGTTGTCTCCCTGGGACTTGCTGCTGTCCCCCCTGACCCCCCAAGCTCTCCTCCATCAGCAGGCACCTCACTGGGGTTGTGCAGCACCTGTTCACCTCTCCTCGAATTGGGGACCAGAGATCATCTCTGGGGCTTTGGGGGCTTCCAAGCCTCTGTGACCACCTTCCCCCTGCTCCCTGCAAGCCCTGGGGTGGGGTTTGGGGTGGGCATGAGCTTCTCCCCCCTCTTGTCCCCATCCCCTAGGTGCTGTGCTCTGGGTCAGCTCTGGGTTCGTGACAACTAGTTTAAATGCATGGAAAATACCTTAATCCTAGTAAGACCCTGATCCCTGCCTGCTCATACTTCCCGTGAAAGCCCCCCACTTCAGCCATAATCCCCTGGGAGAGGTCATCTGTGCACCCTCCACTTGTGGGAGCAAGGGACTCTCTCCATGGCACCCACAAACTCCTGGGGCTGGCACACAGGGTCCTGGCTAGTACTGCCCAGGGAGTCCTGTCACCTGCAGGGGACAGTAGGGAAAGAGATGCTCCTGCCACAGGGTGGGATGGTCAGTGGCTCCTGCCACCCTCCTGTGCCCACTTAGTGCCACCAGCTCCAGAAGTTTTCAGAGAGAACCAGGTAACCGTAAACTATCTTTACATAGTTCTGATCATTTTTCATTTCTCATTTGAGTTACTATACACTCCACAGTGAGCAGAACTCCTAGCCTCTCAGTCCCAACCCCCTCACAACTCCTGCCCCATCCCATCCAGAGGGCTCCCCAGGGCATGGGATTGGAGGAACCCCTGGCTTGTGGGGTGAAAGAGGGCTCTGGCTCTGCCTCCAGTCCCATTTCCCCAAAGTCAGGAGCTTCTGCTGCCTTTACCTGCCCTGACCTGTGGCCCCACAAGCTGTAATCCCCCTCCTGCTGCACCCGCAGGATCAGAGGCTGCCAGTGTCCCACCCATCCCAGAGAAATGAGGGCACTGGGGGGTGCTAATAAATCCTAATGATATCCTGGGCAGAGGGGTAGGGCAACAGGCTCTCGCCACTCCCTTGCGTGGCAATAGGAAAAGTCTGTGTTTGCAGAATTGTCTCTTGTTTTTATAAGAAGCAAGGACAATGCTGGGATAGAGGCTGAGCTGAGCTTTTAACCAGCCAGATTACACTTAGCAGGAGCATTTACCTCTGCCTCTAATCCGCCTGCCACAAAGACTTGATAACTCCTTCCCGGATTTAGCTGAAAGGCTTCAAATCTTCCTGCAGAGGAGAGAGTTAAGCCCGAGCTGGTGCTGGAGGGCTGCACAGGTCAGGGTCAGCACTCCTCCCCTCAGGCACATCAGGTTTGGGCCGGACATTTGAGTCCCAGACTCAATTTTTTTCTGGCAACCGGTCCTGCAGTCAGGACAGGCAGGGCATGGGAAGGTGCCAGGAGCCCTTCAGTCCTTGGGAGCTCAGAATCAGAGCCTATGCAGAGCAAAGTTCTGGACATTCCTGAGCAAAAATCACTGCTGCTTAAACACAGAGCAGAGGCAAAAGCTCTGGAAGAGCCACCTGGCTGGCACTGTCCCTTGTTTTTAGCTGGATTTCTCGTAAGAACACAAAACATCCACAGCCAGTGCTGGGTGGCTCAGGAAGGCTGGGATGGCTGCTGTAGGATATGGTCATGCTCCCAACACCCAGTGTCCCCTGACACATGGCCGATGTCCCCTGACTCCCCCATCCCACCCTGGAGCAGCCACACTCTCCACTGCCTGCACAGGCCCAGGCCCATCGGTCCTCAGAGCCCAGGACACCTATGCCCACTGGTGGGCACTGGCTCTGTGGCTCATGCCAGCAGAATCCCTCCCTTTATGAGCATTCCCTCGCAGGATACTTTGCATCCATGCCAGGAAGGGGAGACACAAAACTCCTGGCCCTTAGCCGGGCAGCACACCCCTACAGCACCCCCAGCACAATGACCCCGACACTGCCGGGGGCCACAGTGCCTCAATAGGGGATTTTGGTGTGAGGCTTTGGGGCAGGGGGACAGGGATGTGGCATGAGCTGATGTCACTGAGCTGGCTGGCATTGGGCAGCATGTGGCACTGCAGGAGACCCACCAGCAAAGATGGTCTGACCGGGAGAGCGGCCAGGAGAAGGGCTGGAGCTCTGTGGCTGGCTCCACACAGCCTGGCCCGATGGGCTGCCCAGCCTTCGTCTCACCCCACACTAAGCCTCACATGCCAGGGTCACAGGCTGAGTCGGGAAAGACGCGTGAGCTGAGACAGCAGAGCCAGGGATGAAACCTCCCCTGACTTCTGGGAAGCCGGCAGTATCGGAAATTTCCCTCCCAGCACGGCTGCGTGGGAGGGGACGGCATGTCCCCTCAGCCAGACCTTGCATGGTGTCCCGCCATCCGGCAGCACCTCTCGGGCCGCAGGGACACGCGAGGCTCCACGGCAGCCAGGATGACATGATGGCAGCCATCCCACTGCCGCCGCCCCGCCACCGGCTCCACGCACAAAGGCCGGAAGCTGGGCACAGCCGGGGGGTTTCCTGGCTCGGCCGAGGCCCCAAGTGCCCCAGGGGTGAGCTGGCTGGCCTCTGAGCACCCAGCCTGGCCTCTGAGTCCCTTTGCTGTGCCGTTCAAGGGGCTTCTGCCACAGTCAGGAATTCCCTGCCTTTCCTCCAGCTGCCCCAGTGCTGCCACAGTGGAATCAATATGGGGGGCTCTATCCACAGCAACACCCTCTCCTTACGCTGGGTGCAGAAAGCACCTGGCAAGAGAAAATCCACCTCATGTGTTTCTGAGCCAGGCTCTGGGGCCTGCAGTGGGCAGAGGGTGCAGGGCTGAGGGTGCTGTGCCGGGGCAGGGCTGCAGAGCTCCCCCCGGCTCCCCTCCTCCAGCCTGCCGGGCAAGGGGCCAGCTTGGCTTCCGCAGCCCTTTCTGCAGGCAGCGCTGGTATGTTCACCACAAGCTACGGACGGCCCGGCTGCCGCTTACAGTAAATGTGAGCGAGTTGTTTTGGGCAGGGCGTTCGCAGTCCCGCAGGCAGCGCAGCGGCCGTGTCCGACTGGCACCGCCGCCTGCCGCAGGCGTCTCCCGTTTCCAGCGCGCCCCTTGGCTTTCCCAGCACCGACCCGCCGCGTGCCAGACCCCGGCATCAGCACGACGCCACTGTGCCAGGGTTCCCCCACCCTCCTGGACTTCCCCAGGGTCTAGGGGAGGGCAGAAGCATCTGCCATCACCCCCCTGTTTTGCCTCGAGGTGCGCAAGGAAGCTGGCGAGGAAGGATACTGGGGCACACAGTGATGCCAGCGCAGTCCCACAAACTGCTGCCCAGCCACCCTCTTGCTGCTGCTTCCTCCCATCGCTGCCCTCTGGCCATCAGTTCCAGCAGAGGGACAGGGGGATTCTTCTGCTTTCTTGGGACAGTGTGAAGCCTTTGTCCCTGTGGTGGCCAGCAAATGAACCCGAAGCACCGCTGAAGCATTTTCTTCAGGGCTTAAATGGGATTTATGGGGTGAAGATGCCTCTTCATGGATGGGTTACTTCAAGCACTGGGAAAAGGCAAGATTTGGCTTAACCAACAGAGCTTCCCTGAGCCCTCAGGATCCTGTTTTGCATTTCCTTATCCACAAGTATTTTCTCCCTACCCACCTTTTAAGTGAAAATCACTGAGGGGCACATGTCACCAGAGACTGTGAGGTTTGGGGCTGCAAGGACTGTCCCACACTTCGCTTCACATCTGTACCCCAAGTCCAGAGGAGGGTGAGGTACACACTAGCAAAATTTCATTCTCTTGAATGACCAAGAAGCAGAAAACAAGCAAGGCACTAAGTCATCCAAGGACAGACCACCTCCCAGCAGCTAAGCCCTGCCACCCTGACCCACCAGTCTCGGGATTGCCCCAGAGCAGCTTTGCCAGCTCCATGGTGCCTTCTGCATTTGGCCCAACCTTTCCCAGCATGGGAAAGGATGCACAGCAGACACAAGCAAGGGATTTTCCAGGGTGGAAGCTTGCTCCTAGTCTGGTTTTTCAGAAGCAGACTGCAAGCTTGTGAATTGGAGGTATTTGTCAAGTTGGTTGCTGCAGTGGAAATGATCAAATAATTGTTCATACACCCGTCTGGCCCAATGGCTCATGCTCACAGAGCAGAAACTGGCTGTCAGGCTGCAGGACTGTGGTTCCCCCGTGACGCTGTGGCATGTTTGTAAGAGGAAGATGCTGAGGCTGCAGGTGCCTTTCCAAGGCAGAGCTCTGCCACACTCCAGGCACGCTGCCAGCCCGTTGCTCGGACGGATTCGTGCCGCCTTTCTCTCAGAGAGTCTCAGGCAGGGCTGTGCTTCACAGCGGGGTTTTCCCGTTCTACTTGCCCAACAGAGTGCTTCCAGCATCTTCTCCACCTCTTGTCCTCTCCTTCCTCTTCTCACCAGTTTGCAGTTCCAACAGCCCGGCTTTGGCTCTCCCCGCTTGCCCCTGCTCAAGCAGGCATCCAGAACAACCTTGCTGCTCTGAGTGAGGATGAAGGACATGCATTCCTATGGGAAAGTCAGGCTCTCCCAGCAGCAGGCTCTTCCAGCCCCTGAAGTGACAGTGACCTGAACATTTCTATTCAGACCAACTATTTTTTCAGGCATTTATAGCCTCCTCTAATGTATTTTTCTTTTTCCTTTGGGGTTGAAATTATTCTGGCTTTGTGCAAAAACCAACTCTGAAGTGCTTGGGGAGTGGAAACCTCCCATTATACTTCTGAAAAATAATATTAATCTTCCCTCTCCTTTTATGAGGAGCTCTCTCCCCAATGGCTCAGGACTGGAGGTAGGCATTTGATGTGGAAATAGCCCTTGCTGGAAGAGCCCTTTGATGTTTGATTTTCACAGGGCCAACTCCTAACCAGCCGTGGGGGGCACAGGGTGCTGGCAGGGTTGGGCTCCCAAAGGGTGCCCAGGAAGGACATGGAACAAAGGGGAGGTGCTGCCAGACCCTTATCCTGCCTGCCTTGTTTCCCTGAGCAACAGGCAGGTGTTTCCATGCTTCAAAGACAATAAAAACAGGGGGATTTCCATTCATGTAAACTGCCCTTGGCCTGATTCAGCTCCAGGACCTAAGGCAGGTGCCCAGCCTGCACTGAGCCAGAGTGATCCTTCGCTCAGGGCAAGAAAGACCTGGAACCTCCCATCAACCAAAGAGACCAGAGGGGATTGCAAGAAGCAGGATTTGGCCTCAGCTGCAGAAATGCAATGGCAAAGGGAAGGAGGGCACTCTGTCCAATACCATCACCTGCTGGGCTCCCCAAAATGCCCGTGCTGAAACACATCCACTGCAGAGAGATGGGGCCATACCTTGAGGATGAGGTGCCTGAGCTTGGTGTGTGGCACGCTGGGGGCTGGAGCACCACAGACCTGGGCAGCATCTGCAAGCAACAGCATCCCCACCCTTGCTGCAGGGACACAGGGGACAGCGAAGTGGATCCCCGCTTTGGGACTGAGCCATTGTCTTGAGGTGCCTCTCATGGCAGGGAGCCGGGTCACACACTTGCTTCTTTCAGTCTGACATAGCTCCCAGCTCCTCGTTTAGTGGGTTTAGTATCCACCGACTTTGCCTCCTGCAGTTCAGCAGCAAGTTTTTCTGCCCTCTCCCTCCCCCTCCCTCTCCTACTGTTTTCACTCATTTAATTCCTCAAAGCACTTCTAAGAGGCCGTTCATCTGGGAGGCATCGCCCAAAACAAAGCTGTATTGTGTACGCTTGGTCAAAGCAAGATAAGAGCTTCCCAGCGACAGGGGAGTAAAGGTGCTTCTTCAGGTGCTGGCAGCTCTTACAGAGCTCAGTGTGTGGGACGTGTCAAATCACCAGCCAGGATTTGTATAGGTACAATATCCCTGTTCACTTTCTGGCACCCTGGAAACTGTTGTATTAAACCTCAGTTCAGTGTTTTGGCCTGGTAATCAGCATCACATGATTTTCTTTGTTTCTCCCCTTTTTCTTTTCGGAGACAATATGCATTTTATGCTTTGTCAGCAGAAGGCCGGGCAGAGCTCACCCTTCGGAGCATCCCACTCCTGGGAGCTCCGGCAGCTGACGGCTGTGTCTACTCGCCACAAAGAGCTCATGCCCAGCACGTTCATGGCACCAAGAAACAAAAGGTTTCCCACTGAGTTCTCCAACAACCTATGTGTTGTGAGAGAGACTTGGCTGCCTTTTTACCCAAAAAGCTTTGTCCTTAGTAAAATCTGAAGATGTTGCAAGTTTTATCTGATCCTTGAGGAACAGATGAACTGCTGGACATCTGGAAATCCTGGACACAAGCACCATGCTAGCAAAACTCAGCCCTAAGGCACAAGCTGAGCAAGACCAGTGATCCCAGGACACAGCCGTACATGTGCTGGGCAGTCCCTTTGTGCAGGGGCTGTAAAGTTTGTGCTTTCCAAAAACTCTGGATTTGTGGCATGTTTTGAGGACATCTGTGCAGCATAGGCACTAATGGACTCAGGATTCCAGCAAATGGCCCAAAGATTTTCCTGGTGTGCTGGGAAGCTGAACTTCACGCTTCAGTGGCTGATCTGCCAGCCTTTGCCCACCACGTGCTATGCCAGCGTAGTCAGGACTTAGTGAATGCAAGAAATTTTGGGGTTTGATGGATGAAGCCTTGTCTAGTGGCACAAAGTAGTGTGCAGGTTTGCAGGTATAAGGGAAGTGCTTTCCTGCAGGTTTGTAGAGGATACCTAGGACTCCACAAGGCAGGCATGAGACGCAGAGTGAGTTCTCGGTGCCCTTAAATCCCACCTGTCCTCCAGGGCAATAATACTCTTCTCTTGGGAACACAGAATTATGCAACCAAATTGTTTGGAAATCTTCAGCAGGGGAATAATCTTAATGCAAAGGACAGATAACAAAAGATCTTAATGAACCTGACCTGCAAGTTGCCTTTGCTCAAACCCTCCCTGCCCATCACCTTGGCTGGACAAGGAAGGCATTGCATTCACGTGCTGGATTTTAAATGTTCACCCTACACCACGCTGTTTGTTTTATTTCCCCACTCAGCATTCAGAGGCTCTTCTTCTTATGCTTATTTACTGTAAAGCAGAGAAAGCCAGGGAAAATGATCTCCAAAGCAAATAGAGCCATGTTTCCATTTGGGAAAACTTAAGAGGGAAAGCGCGTGTAGCTAAGCAACAATGCATGATGGTAAATGGGTCATTTTCCAAGGCATGAATTGCATGTGGATAACTGCAAGGAAAACAACCCCAGCCAACACACTGCCGACACTTGAATTCTTGGCCTAAGTGATTAATAAGAAATGAGAGGACTTTTCAATGCCCCTGAGAGCTCCCTGGGTTGTTATGGGGGTTTTTCTCCTGCTTTCGATCTCCACCCAGAATCTGCAGCGGGAGTCTCTGTTCCTGCAGCCGGGCAGAGATCTGAGTATGGATGTGGTGCAGCGAGGTTCCCTGGACACAGAGTGATCAGTCAGTTCCATCAAATCCCAGGGAAAGGGATGGGGGCAAAGGAGTTGCATGGCAGGACTGGGGACTCAGCCATGAGAAACTCCCTTCTGTTTTGGGCCAGGGGGAAGGCAGCATTCCCTGGTGCATTAGGACTGAAGTTTGATCTCAGCCTCTTCAAGCATTGCCCAGGGGTGGCTTTGCTCACTTTCCCTACCTGTGAAACCAGATAATCTCCACTGCAAGGAAAGGGGGGAAGTTCTTACTGGGGGGGTAACACAATTACGGACTTATGAGGGTACAACTACCAGGATAACTCTGGCAGAGGGATGGTAAAATCGTTTGGGAAGCCAGGAATGGGAGAGTTTGCTGGAAGATAAATAGGTGAGGCCACACTGGGTTGGGGCATAATGTCCACGTCATGTAGCTGCTGCATCATGGGGGTCCATGCCTGGCTCAGCCACAGGTGAAGGATTAGGAAACCCTTCAGCTTTGCTTCCTAGGGTAGTGAAAGTATTGTGCTGGAGTTTTTTTCATAATACTAACAAATCTACAGAGTTCAAGCTTTGCTTTTGCGGAAGTGAAAAGTCCTCTGGGCTTTCCAGAATTCCTCTTACCGGGAATGGTGCCACCTTCAAACCCATGCTGGCAATCCAGCCTGAAGGTGACCAAGTGGGATGTTAGCAGAGCAGGGCTGAGACCTCGCTTTTCCTAGAGGTGCTGTTCATTTCCTCTTCCTGCTGCTTGCATCAATGGCTGGGATCAAAACATACACTGCCATGTTTATTAAAAAGAGTTACTGCAGGAAGGTATTGGGATTATTTCTTTCCTCCATGAATAAAGTTCTACAGTACCTCTTAAAATCAGACCTGAGGAATTTACAGAGTGGTTATTGTACATTCGGGGGGGAATCTAAGCAAGTAGTTCCAGTGCATTAAAGCAATGAATAGGGGAAGTGAAAAATATTTTAAATTCCTATACAGCGTTACATTTTAAAAGTGTCCTGGTTTAGGACATTAGAATCACGGAAAGAGCTTTTTTCTCTCTTTTTTTTCCCCTCTAATTTCTCAGAACTTGTTACAAGTCTCCTTCCATTTTGCTCACCATTTCCAAGCAACTAAATAGAGAGAGGCCTGGAACGATGACAGAGATGCGAAGTGCACAAAGGGACCAGAGTGTGGTCCGATAATTCTGTAATTGGAGCTGCTCGAGGCAAAATTTTTTTCAAGCCAGTGTAAATGGGGATCGCTGAAACCCTTAACAATCGGTCTGTCAGGCTGCTTCTTTAATGGATTGCTCTGTTTAACTCTCTCTGTTTGTCACTGGCAAGATGACAAGAGAAATTAGTGTACTGGAAAATATAAGGTAACTGGCAGTTCCCCAGCCCGGTTCCACAGCCCCGCAGACCCCGGGGTGCTGCAGCGCCAGAGCCCGGCTCACCGGCCGCGCTCCTCCCTCTGTGGAGGAGGAGGAGGAGGAGGAGGGGAGCTTACAACCTCTTGCCCTTCCTAGGGGTAGGAAGACCTGCAAAAATACCCCGTGGCTCTGGGACTGACCTAGTGAAGAGCACGTGGAGAGAAGGGGTGCCCCCATGGCTGGTGGCAGGCCAGGACTAGGATGGGGAGAGCACCGAAGTGTTCTCCCAAATCGCAAACCTTTCATCAGCTGCAAACGGGCTTTGTTGCCTGCTTAAACCACGGATACCTTTTTTTAAAGCGCTGCGGGTTAGTGTCAGTTTTCTGGGAGCACTAGGTGTGGGTGGGAGCAGTCACCGTTAGAGAAGACGCTTCCAGCGCGTGTGTGTGTGCGTGAGCACATGTGAGTTCGTGCAAGGGTGCATTGCTTTGGAGATGCTCCGACACCTCCATTGTTTGCAGCCAGATCCTGAAACTTGGCAGCAACGATGCCCCGAGGCTAGAGATGTACCTTTCACTTTTCCCATGAAATTCCATTCTGGTTTGGCTGAGTTATAAAAAAAAAAAGTTTGAAAATCACCATTTCCCTTCTGCTGCCTGCATTCCTCAGGAAAAGTTTGGCAGCCTGTCAAAACAATAACTGAACGTGAACTTTCTAAAGAGCTGGCCCGGTGCTGTCTGCCAAAGCAGCAATTCAGCACAGCTCAGTGCGGCGTGTCCTTTCCCTCACCCCCCCATGCCCACCCCCTCGCACGCCCATCCGTGGGCACCCTCCAGGTGCAGATGTGTCCACCCCAGACACCAGTGTGCAGAGCACAGGGCTGGCATCCACTGTGCAGCTGCAAAAGCCACATGCACCTCCTCTCCCCTCACAGGAGAGCAGCTTTCTGCTTCCATCCCGGACTGTTACTCTTGCAATTTTTTGGGCAGAAGCCTCCGGAGCAGTGAGAAAAGGCCAGTCCAAGCTTTCCTGAGGAATACCTTAGGTCCAGCTGCAACAACCTACATTGTAGACATTCATTTAAAAGATTTTTTTTTTAATGTTATTTCCTATGTTAAAAGAATGTTGTTTACAATGCAAAGCCAAGTGCTTTTAAGTTAGGAAATGCCTAATGTATGATTCCTCACAAGCTCAGCTCTGTGTGCATGCCTTGTGTTCCGACCTTTATGGACATGAGCCCCTATTTCAAACTCTTTCCTTACCCTTTGGACAGGGGAGGGAAAAGGGCACAAGCTGCTCCCACTGCAGTAAATAAGACACTTCCTAACACTGAAGTGTTTCATGTGAATGTTTTTTGCAGACCGCATATTATTCTTTAATACAGTTTTATAATGCAATGTATAATTTTCAAACCAATGCACCCGACTTCGGCACACTTGCCAGGGTTTTTCCTCACCGCAGAAATGTGGCCGCATCTGGGGTGGAGTGAGGCAACAGTTTTGCAGCCTGTTAGGACATAAAATGACTCTAAAAGCAGAGAGAGGAAGCACAGTCCCTGTTAAAAACGCCCATTACATTTCAAATGAAGGTGCTGGAGGATGAAGGGAAGCAAACTGCTGCTACTTCACCCCTGCAGGGATTAATACTCTTAATCTTGTGGCAAATGCTTTGTGGTCTATGTGGTATTTTTGGGGCTCAGACTGTACAATTGAAGGGGAAGATGGTGCTTGCACTGTCCCCGTAGTTCAGGGAGGCTGGACAAACCTCTGCAATTCCCAACACCTCCTTCCTGCCAGCAAGCCCTAGGGCTGGTTTGCAGCACACTGAGCCATGCTGAGAGCCCAGTGGCAGCGTCTGAGTCAAAGCAGACCAATCCTCCCGGCTTCCCTCATGTCTTCACCTCCAGGAGCTGAGAAACAGGCAGGAAGGATCCGTTAACTAAAGCAAACTGCTGTAACTGGTTGTTCTTGTGCAGTTCCTTGCAAGGAGTGGCTGCCCCCGCGGGAAGCTGGCCACCAGTCACAGCACATTCTCCAAAAATCCCAGTATCTGTGCAGCAAAAGGCCAGTAATTTCATGTAGCATCTACTGATGGCCAGGGAAAGTTGTCCCTGCTGATGTGAATGCAGTTCTACCTTCTCCAAGTTCCCCTCCATCAGGCCCTGAGCTTGTGCTAACAGTGAAGCTAATATCAGGATCTCGGGAGTCTCCAGCCTGCCCCAAAAGTCCCTCATCATTTTCGTGCATTTGGCCGGCAACACTGTGGATTCAGCTCCCCTCCCTCTTCCACCCCTCCAACTATAAAAGCCTGTTGTGGCCCACATTCAGCTGTCGGATATCACATTATCATGGCCCGGCAAAGAGGAAACCAAGCAGTTTGGCACAAATGGCTTTTCTGTGTTCAGTCTGTTCCAGCGCAGGTCTGTTCAGCTCCTCCTGAAGCACATGGAAGCACTCAAAACTTCAATATTTAATCTTGCCTTGAAATGCAAATTGTCAGATCCGAGGAAAGGAAAGGACAGGGAGCAAATGCACAGCCGTCAACACAGGATGCCGGGAAGGCAGCAGGCACTGGGCTCACTTCTTGTCTTTTAGCTTTAGTGTGGGGCACCAGGTCCCCTCCTCCAGCACTATGACCTCTTCTCAGGCACTGCCAAATCACCATTATTTTGTTTCAGTGTTTGACTGTAGCTTTTCCTGTCTTGGGGTGATGTATTGAGTTTGCATGGCCATTTTTGGCAGTGGGAGTGCTACCAGACCTTGAGCATCCCCGAGCTCTCGGCGTGCTCCCGGTTTTGTCTCTGCTCTCTGACGCTCAGACTTTGTGCCTGTGGAGGAGAGGCACAGGCAGAGGGGGTTTAGCAGTGTGTAAGGCAGCACATGTGCCTCCCTCTCCCCCCTGGGCACACACATGCACACCATGCTCATCCCTGGTGAAAGACAGGCAGTGTGATAGGAAAGGGAGAACCCTATATGTGTGTTTTGGGAGCCAAGCAATCTTGGGTAAATTATAAGCACAGTTTTGAGAAATAAAAACACATTAATATTCTGTTCTCTCAAGGCATTATCCTACTGTTTACCATTACACACAATCCTCTGCCTTAAATTGCATCTTTGATTAAAGCAGCAATGAGAGAAACCAGTGCTAATAACAAAATGTATTCTGCTTTAAATCACTAAAGTGAAAACATCAATAAGCTGTAACCATCAGTGCCGCCATGAAAATGAAGGCAACCACCATGGGAAACAGCAAGGATGAAATCCACTTTGCCAGCATAAAAGCCAAGTAATTAGGTCTTATGTGAATGGAACTTATAATGAGGTTCAGGAAGGGGGAAAATGAATTTCAACCTGAGTCTGCCCCCTCCCCCCACTCTGCCAGAGCTGCTAATCTACATTTGGGGGCTGCCATAGGGACTGCAGCCCCATTTTATAGCTCTGCAGGGCCTGCAAAGGAGCATCCACCCCTGCACCTCCACCCATGCCCGAGCCTTGTCGGATGCCCCACACCCTGCCAGTGGGCAGCCGATGGCTTGCACCCAAAGCACCAAGTTAAATTTCACTGGGGGAGCCAGCTGTGCTTCCAAGGAGGGCATTTCCCTTTGAAGAAGCTGGAGCTGATACATGGTATCAGCTCAATAATTTAATTTAAAAATTAGAAAAAGGAATCGTATCTGGTTATCATGGATTAATCAGAGTTTGCGGATAGGTTTATAAAATTAATTTATATACAGTGAGTGACTTGAATCAAAGCCCTGTGCTCCTTTGCAGCCATCCGTCCCTCAAGGAGCTCTGTTCCTGGTGCAGGCTGCTCTCAATTGCTTGCTGTGGAAGTTGTGATCCATCAGCAAACTTCAGATCTTCCCTCATACTCTTCTGTCGAGTACAGCCTTTCAGTTATTCAATGTCGCAGTCACCCTAAGGTTCAGCCAAGCCAGGAGGGTGTTTTCAGGAGCTGTTACCCAATGCCAGAGCAGGACAAATTATTCGTCACTTGCTCTTACAAGCTTTGAAGTGCAAATAAAGCAGACAACTTCAGGGCTGGGTTTTCCAACATTCCCTGACATCTCCACAGCAGATCAAGGTGTTGTCCATCCTTGTGCCTGAGACACTGTCTGGGAGTCTCTGGAAAGGACTTTTCCTTAATTTCTCAGCAGCAGCCTTTCTCTAAGGATGCTCTGCCGCGCTAAAACCGAGGCTGAGTGCCGAGCTGGCTGCACTTCTGCCTCCCGCCGGTGCCTGCGGGCTGTGGCTGCCCATCGGGATGTGTCTGCCAGGCAGGCTGAGGTTCCATTTCGGGTGTGTTTGCAGCTCAGACTTATTCCAGACCTTGTGAGAGGCAGACATCCAGTTTGGTGTCTTTTCCTGTGGGTTTTGTTTGATTTTCCTTTTTTTTCTTCCCCCCCACTGGTTATGTCACTAGAAAGCGCGTCGGGCTTTTCTCAGGGGTCACACTCGTTAGTTATCGTGCCCTCTGAAATGGTCAGGTTATTACGTGGATTACGTAGCTCACACAGCAGTCAGCTGCCAGGGCCCTGCAAAGGAAGGAGAAGAGCCCATCTCTGTGAACAGTGCAGCGGCTGAGGGGTCAGCCAGGACAGGCTCCCGCCGGGAATGTGGCCAGCGGCTCCACCTGCACAGGGTCCCCTGGGCCCGGGTCTCTCGCAGGCCCCATTCCCACAGACCTGCTGGCCCGGGCTGAAGGGTGGCAGGGAGACCCGGCGCTGCGGCGCACCAGCTCGGGGCGGGGGCAGCACCGCCGGCGGTGCGGGATGGAGGCATTTCCCCAGGGGCAGCGCTGGAGCCGGCGGTGTCGGGGAGCTGCCTGGCCGGGATGCGGGGCCGGGATGCGGGGCCAGGTCACTCCGCGCCCCCCGAGCCCCGCTCTCGCCTCAGCGCTCGCCTTCCTTTGTCCCGCTTAGTAACCGGCGCTCGCGGCCAATCGCCATCGAGCCGGCCGGCCCCGCCGCGCGCTGATTGGCTGGGCGGCCCGCAGCCCTCTGCCAATCCCGGCGCTCGCTGCTGCCTCAGACAAAGGCAGCAGCTCTGGCAACTGCGCTCCACTCCCCCCGCCCCCCGCGCGTGCTCCGCGGCAGCGGCCCCTTGGCGGCCGGCCAGCCAGGGGACCTACCACCTTCGCTGCTCGCCTTAGAACGGGGGGGGCACTACGAAAAGGCGTCGAGAAAAGTAGGGAAAACGAGCCGGATAGCAGTGAGGAAAGGGAGGAAGGAGATTTTTGTTTTACATCAAGATTTCTGTATGGGCGTGCCTCGCCGGCGCTAAGAGGG
>VZRR01000573.1:0-10524 GCA_013398015.1 Oreocharis arfaki
AAAGAGAGGTAAAAAATAAAGGGGGATAAAAAGGGGGATAGAAAAAGGGGGATAGAAAAAGTGGGGATAGAAAAAGTGGGGATAAAAAATAAAGGGGATAAAAAAGGGATAAAAAAGGAGATAAAAAAAGGGGGATAAAAAAGGGGGGATAAAAAAGGGGGATAAAAAAAAGGGAGGATAAAAAAAAAAGGGGGATAAAAGCAGAGCACGCTGACAGTGGTCTGTTATCCCAAACAAACCTGACCTAAACGCCCAAACATTTGGAAATCCCAACACTTTACAACAAACCTTTCAGCCAGGCTGAGGTCAAATCCCCACCTGACTCCTCCTCAGCTCCCGGGAAAACCCCAAATCCGTGGCAAAGCCCCTTTTCCTTGGCACACACGCCCTGCAAAGCACCTCCTTCCACGTGGGTGGCGGGGAGATAAGGCAGGGCCTGCTCTCCGAAAGAAAGAAATCAGCGGAAAATAAAGAAATCAGTGAGAAAAAAAAAATCAGATTACAGAGCCAGGAGGAGGAGTTGGCTCAGCTGGAGGACGGCACCACTGGGAGATGCTGCCTGCCTGGAAAATCCCTTTATCCCGACCTGGAGAGATCCAAAAACGAGGATCACACCCAGGGCTTTCATCCCACCGGGGAGCTGGGAACCTGCTGGGCAGGAGTGGGTCCGGCAGGAGCTCCTCACCTTGGGCCAGATGTGGTCAGAGCCTTCTTCATCCCACGTGTGCTGCCTCTCTTTGCATAGCCCGAGTGTCATCAGGGCTAATGAAGGCAATTATGCCGAACTTGAGCGGCCCACGGAGTAATTGGGGGCAATTTTTAGCATCCCCAGGGGCATTTAGGGAGCCCAAGGTGGCTCTGAGGATGATTCTCCTGCTCGAGGCCTCCTCAGCTCGGGTGTGGCTCCTTTGAAGTGGACTTGTGCTGCTGGGGCAGGGCTGGAGGAGAACGGCTCTGAATTCTCCAGGTTTTCCCCTTCATTCTTGGTAAATAAAAGAGGAATTTCGCCTCTTGTTCCAGCTCTGAAGCAAATGAAACCTGAGGCTGTGGGTGGGAGAGATCCAGGCTCAGGTGGGACACGACGGAGGAGGGATGGACTCGGAGCTGTCACCCCCCAGGGCACGATGTGAGGCTCATTTTGTCCTCCCTCCCTCGCTCTGGATGAGAAATTCCAGCCTGGTTCCGAGGCACCTTCCCAAAAAAAATGGGAAAAAACCTCCTTGAAGTGTTTTGTTTGCAGCAGAAGGAGCTGCCAGTTCTGCAGACCCCTCCCTTAGGTCCTGCTCTTGGCAGACAAAAGGCAGCTCCATGGTTTGGTTTTTTTTTTTCCCAGCCTTTTCCAGGTTCCTCCAAGGAATTTCATCCCTCCCTTGCCTAAGGACCGACCTCTGCTCAGCAGCAAAATTCCTGGGGCCACTCAGATCCTCATCCCAGCTCTAAATCTGGCACGGCTCCGGCCTCATCCAGAGAAATCTGAGCCCCTCTCTGGCCGTCACCGAACGTCAGCCCCTGATCCGGAGTCACCTGAGCACTGGGAAGGGCAAAATCCCGAGGCTGGGTTGGGAAAAATTGCATCAGGAGGGAGGAAAAGCCTTCCTGGCTGTGCTTGGAGCAGGGGGAGTGGAGAGGATCCAGCTCTGGAGGGAGGAAATTCTGAGCATCCTCTGTTCCCTGTGCTCGGCATCCAGGTGTCCACAGGGAAAATCAGGGATTGGATGGCTTCTAAAATCCTTAAAACCCCAATGGTTTTACTCTGGCTGTGCTTGGAGCAGGGGGAAAAAAGGGGATCCAGCTCCAGGGGGAGGGAATTCTGAGCATCACCTGTTCCCTGTGATGTCCAGAGGGAAAATCAGGGATTGAATGGCTTCTAAAATCCTTAAAATCCCAATGGTTTTACTCTGGCTGGGCTTGGAGCAGGGGGAAAAAAGGAGATCCAGCTCTGGGGTGAGGGAATTCTGAGCATCACCTGTTCCCTGTGATGTCCAGAGGGAAAATAAGGGATTGAATGGCTTCTAAAATCCTTAAAATCCCAATGGTTTTACTCTGGCTGGGCTTGGAGCAGGGGGAGTGGAGAGGATCCGGCTCTGGGGGGAGGAAATCCTGGGCATCACCCGCTCCCTCTGCTCCAAATCCAGGTGTCCACAGGGAAAATCAGGGATTGAATGGCTTCTCAAATCCTTAAAATCCCAGTGGTTTTACTCTGGCTGTGCTTGGAGCAGGGGGGAGTGGAGAGGATCCAGCTCTGGGGTGAGGGAATTCTGAGCATCCTCTGTTCCCTGTGATGTCCACAGGGAAAATCAGGGATTGAATGGCTTCTCAAATCCTTAAAATCCCAGTGGTTTTCCCTCTACCCTCTCCCCACCCCGAAACACCAACAGCCCGAAGGGGAGTTTGGGGTTATTCCTCCTTCCCTGCTTCCCTCAGCTGATTCCTGCATTTCAGGCCTTCCCGTGGATCGGCAGGACCAGTTCCCATTCCCGAGTTTTCCCTCAGCCACAATTAAAGCCTCACCCGCTATGGGGGGGACAAGAAAAGCCTCAAACAGGGGGAGATTTGAGGCGCTCGGAGCTGGAATTCCTGACGGCGCAGCAAAGCTCTTGGAGCACGACACGGCCTTGCTGGAAAGAGAGGGGAAAAACCCCCATTTATGGCTGACAAAACGTGGCCAGAGGCCAAGGAAAACCCTCCTGGGCTCTGGATCCGGCTGGGAGAGGGGGTGGGAGTTATTTTTAGCTGGTTTTTTTTCTGCTCCGGAGGCCTTCGGTTGCCTCGGGCCCTGCGAGAGCTGCCGGGCTCAGGAGCTCTCCTGAGGAGGAGGAGGAGGAGGGAGTGGAAAAGCTGGAATTTGAGACCCTTTTAAGGTCTGTTTACTCTTGCAGCCTCCGCAGGTTCCAAGGGCACGGCCGTGAGGGATCCGGAGCGGTTATCTCGGGAAGGGCTGCGGGAACAGGAGGGAGGGGAGAGCCTTGGAGCAATCCCGTGGGATTTTTCCCTGCTCTGCCAGGCCATTCCCATCCCAAATGTCCCTGATCCCGGCTGGGAACGACCCCTCTGTGCAGGGACCACAGGGAAGCAGGCCTGGGCTGTGTTTTCCCAAGGAAAATGGATTTTCCCCTCCCAGGATATCGAGGCTATTCCCGGGATATCGAGGTTCTGTCCAGCTCCAGCAGGTTTAGGTGTGCCTGGTTCATTCCCATGTGGAATTTGGGGTTTTCAGGGAGCAAGGCCCAAGTTCGGAGCAGGAGTTGGGTGATGGATCCAAACCTTGGACAGGCCCCGGCGCCTGACCCCAGAACGGCTCCGGAATCCGGCCTCACCTCCCTCCTCGGCTGCCCGCGGATAAAATCCCGGCTCCCTGAATTTCCTGAGTGGAAAAAATGCCCCCGGAGCCTCTGCCAAAGCCTTGGGAATGCTGAAGTCCAAACAGGGATCCCTGTGGCTCTGACCTGGAATTTGGGCTCCAAACCCAGGGGGTTGCGTGCGATCCAACCCCGGATTTGGGAGGAAGCTCCTTCTTTAACAACTCCACAAGTCCCTCCCTGGCTGCTCACGCCCGGCTCCAGCTCCCAGGCCACATTCCTGCTCCGGCCTCCCGGATTTTGTGGAGTGACAGAACTTTTCCGTGGGATTTTGGGGACAAAACCACATTTGCTTCCTCCTCGGAGAGACAGAAACGCCTGCAGGGCGATGCTCGGCCCGTCCTTGCTCCGGCGCTCATCCAGCTCTCGGAATTCCCTCTGGAGCAGCTCCGGGACACCGTGGTGGAGCCGTGCATTTTTCCAAGGAGTTTCCCAAAGCTCCAGAAGGTGAACCCGTGTGGTTTCACCCCGCCAAACCCAACCCTCCCCCTTTGCCAGGGAAGGGCGAGGACTCCTTGGGAACAGCCCGGAGCGATCCCCGCGGAGTCCCCCTGTGCCACCCGCGAGGGATGTCCCCGAGCGAGGATCACCTCCCCAACAGGCACCACCCGGATTTAAGCCGGGCCTGGGTGTTGCCTGGCTTTATCTGGGCCTCCTTTGTGCCCTAATTGCTGCTTGCAGGGCCTGGGAGCCCGGCTGGGCCCTGGGAAGCTGAGGGTTCTTTCATATTTCGTGGGTGTAGCCTGAGAAGAAGCCCCAGGACCTTCTCCCAGTGTCCCTTCCCTCCCACGCCGGAGCCTGGAGGGTAAAAGTCCACCATGGGTTTGGAGAGGGGATGGACTGGGCAGCGTTTTGGATTGTTCCTGGTTTAATCCAGGCCGTGGAGGAAGAAGGGGCTGGCGGGCAGGGAGGGGAGGGGAAGGTGGATCTGTCTGGGCGGATCCAGAGCCTGTGGAAGGGATTGGGTCTGGAATCCGGCCTGGATGGGTCAGTTTGCCATGGACTGACCCAAACGTGCAGTCTGGAACATTCTCTTCTTCTTCACCAGCACCTGGGACTGCCTTGATCCCTTCAGCCTTGTGGGAGAGCACAGAACATCCCAGAAAAATCCCACACGGACGCCGCGCGTCCCGCAAAACCCCGCAGCACAGCTCAGGCCTGCGGCAGCCGCTCGGGCCCGTGCTGCTCCATAAAAATCCCTTTAAATCTGTGACCGTCTCCCCTTCCAAAACAGGGACAATAAACTGCCTTTCAAAAAGCACATCCAAGCCCAGCCGAGGCTGCAGGCGGCTCCGAGCAGGGTCAGGAAATTCCCTTCCCAGCTGCTCCAGCCACGGCGGCTTCGGTGCTCTCGGCCTTGTTTTCGTGCCGCCGATCGGGGTTGCCATGGGAGCTGCACCACACGCTGCCCTCTCTTCGTGCTCGCCCAGCAAAGAAACGAGCAAAGAAACGCCGATTTCGGGCAATGTGCTGCCTCGGCAGCTCCTCCCAGCCTGGCTGAGCTGAGCTTTGGCAGCCCAGTCGCGTTCTCAGCACCTAAAAATAAAAATTTAAAAAATAAAAAAAAAAATTATTCCTGTCTTGTGGTCTCAGCCAAAGAGGTTTGGGGGTTTTTGTTTTGTTGGTGGGTTTTCTTTTTTAACTTCTCGTTTCTAAGAAGAGCAAAATCCCTTTTTGGTGTCAGCAGGGAAGGGGGAAACCCTGAAATGCATCCCTCCAGCCTGCCTGCCTTAGAAGGGAAGGTGTGGATAGACCCGAGGAGGAGGGAGGTTTGGCCTCAAAAATTCGGGGGACACGGGAGGAATTTTGGCCTCTAATCCCGCCGGTGCCGCGTCCCGCCTGTGTTTTAGGGCTTGGCACACGACGTGGCATCACCCAGGCTCGGTTTCCTCCATTCTGGCCCCACCTCGGCCCCGAATTCCTGGTGCCAAAGCCTCGGCAACGCTGCAATCCAACCAGGGAGCTGCTCCCGGGAGGGATCCCTGTGGCTCCGACCCGAAATTTGGGCTCCAAACCCAGCGGGTTGTGCGCGACCCCACCCGGGGGTGTCTCTGTGGCGGTGACGAGGATTTCGTGTCATCGCCGCCGCGCTCGGCTCCACCTGTCCCCAGGTGTGTGTGAGGGGGAGGGAGCGGCTGTTTTGACTGGAGCCGGTGTTTATCCTGGGAGTTTCCAGAGGGGAAAGAGCAAGGCCTGGCTGGGCTGCCACACCCCGATAAGGAGGGAATTACCGAGGGGCAATTTACCTGTGCCCAGCTGTGCCCCCACGTGCTGTTTACCCTGGGCTGGTTTGGGGGAAGTTGATTTTATCACCGGGGCCACGGGGTTTGGGGTGGGGCAGCAGCAGGGCACGTCTCACCTCCCCGTCCTTTCCCCCACTCCCTTCCCAGGCCTCTGGAGGAGTCCTTTTATCTCCTCAACCAACACGGCTGCCCCAGATTTTCCAGCAGCCGAGCTTTCCCTGGGTGCAAACACCTCCGTGTCCCCTCTGTCCCCCGCGACAAGGGCAGGGGTGGGTGGAGGCGGCGGAGAGGATGTGGAAAAACAACAATAAACCGAGCGCAAAGGACAGGAAACCATCTCTGAGCTCATCTCCACACCTGCCCCGCCGAGGCGGCTTCGGCAGGAACCCGAGGCTGAGGCTTCCTCTCCGAAAACGTCGAGCTCTCGACAGATTCTTCTCGCCCAACACCACGTCAGCAGGAAGCTGCGACCGAGGAGAAACCCCCTGAGCGCCCTGAGAGCTCGGCAGAGGCGGAAAACGAGCTCCAAAGTCCTCAGGAGGGTGAAAAATGAGCGATATTTTCTTCCCAGAGCAGATGGGACATTGGCAGTGGGGCAGACAGGTTGTTTTCCACCAGGGGATGGGGCACGGAGGGAGGTTGCCGTGTGAAAGGTGGCTCTGAGAGACCGCCGTGGTCCCTCGTGGTGCCTGCCTCGGGCTCCAGAAGCTCCTGCCTGTGTGGAAATCCAGCCCCACAGCCACACAAATCCACCCGGGAGCCCGGGGGAATATTTCCAGCTCTTTTATAGGACGAGGGAAGCTGCCTGGACATGCCCCAGATGTGTCCTGGCACGTCCCTGTCCACACATCCCCAAAATCCCCGCGGCTCCGCTTGTCCACAGAGGCGACAAACAAAGGCTGGGGCCTGACAAAAACCTCCAGAATCGGGGTGGAGGAGCAGAGCTGGGGGCTGGAAAAGTCCTGGAATTCCCTGGGAATCCAGACGTGCTGCGGGCCGCGGAGCAGCCCATGGGGTCGGTTCGGTTCGGTGTCCCTGCCGTGCCTTCTCCCCGCCCCGGTTTCACGCGGTTCCCTCATTTCACAACCCTCTTTCGAAAAGCCTCCCCGAGCCCTAAGCGTAGGCCGGGCTTTAAGCCCTGCCTTGTTGTTTACCCTGCCTGCCAGGCCCGTTCCTGGGGTCAGAGCCGGGTTACCAATTACAGCTGCGATTAAACATCTTAAACCCGGCTTACCCCCGGGCTTTTTTTCCCCTCAAATTCCCACTGATTGTGCTTAACCGGTGTCACCGAGCAGGTGCCTGCTGGCACTGCCGGCACAGTTGTCTGTCCCTCCTCCGGCACGGCCACATAATGAGGTTTAAACCGGGCCAATACATCCATTATTTTTACAGTTTTGTCGTCCCCAGAGATTTTTTTTTATCCCCTCCCCCAAAGGTAAAGAAAAGCAGCTCTGGGCTGCTCAAATCGCCAGAGAGAACCTTCAAATCCTTCCCAAAGGTTGGGGGGGATGCAGGGGAGGTGACAGCTGATGTAGGAAGTGGGACACGGCTGACGAGCAGGATTTGAATGTGAATTCTTAATTCTGGGGTTGTTTTCTTGCCCGGTGACAGGGGGTGCAGGGCAGCTCGGAGTTGGGGTTTTGTGCCTCGTTGCCCATCAAACTTCGGACTCAAGGGTGTCATCACCCCGAAAAAAACCCCACACAGAGTCCGAGGGTGGCGTGGGAACTGCTGCCTTTTAGGTGAGCACAAAACACCCCTGAGCTGCTGACTTGCAAAGCCTCGGTCGCTGCGAGCAGCTCGGGTTTTAACCCTTGATTGAAAGCCAAATATTCCCCCTTTTTTTTTTTTTTTTTTTTTTTAAATTGTAAAATTTCCAGCTCGACTGGTTTGGAGCCTCATTTGGATAAGCAGGAGTGTTTGGGAGCCTATCTGAACTCCTGCTTCCTGTCAGACCAGTTCCAGCCCCAGCCGGGCCAATCCCTGGGCAGAAATTTATTGAGTTTGGGTTGGTTTTTGGTTTTTTTTGAAGTTGAAATCGAAACGCTCTCAGCTGAACACAGGGTGGAAAACTCAGCCAGCCAGAACCGCCTCAAACTCAGTTCTCTTTTTAAACCTGAATTTTCTTTTCGGATGCTTCCTTTGCTCTGCGACTCCTCCGAGCGCTTCCTGAGTCTGCCTTAAGCCCCGTGCTCTGCCTTAAAAACCCCGGCCTCGTAGCAGGGCCAGAAATTAGGGGCACATAACCCGCTTAGAGGGCCTTGAGCTCCACAGGAAATCTCCTATTGGAAGGGCTTAACGGGGCCAAGCTGATTTGGGAGCGCTGCGTCCCACCGGGAATCGGGAGCCGAGGGGGCGGCTGGGAACAAATTGGAAGCTTCGAATTTGGGCAATTGGTGCCACCGCCTCCCTCCCCTGGGTCCTTCCCTGGGTCAGGTTGGCTCATCCTCATCAGCACCTAACGAGCCCACTTAGCCCTTAATGGCCAATTAATAGCCCTGGTTATTAGAGCTACTCCGGGCAGGCTGCAGGAGACCTCCTGCTCCAAAATCCGGTGACTCAGGGCTGGATGATTCCATGCTGATATTCCTTAGGCTGGCAGAAGCCCTTCTCCTCGCTCCCAGCTTGGATGGCCGAGCTCGGCTCGGTAAAAAAACTCGAGGAATTTTGGAATTTTTTCGTTTCTGATCTTTTTTCCTTCGCCTTTTCCGGCGCAGGGATGTTTCCCACCGGGATGGCTTTGCTGCATTCCCGCTTTTCCCGCTGATCCACGCGCCCCGAGCGTGGCTGCCCGGCAGCACAGGTGTGTTCAGAGCTCTGGAGCCGTGCATGGACACGCTGGATGTTTATCCAGCCTCTTGCAGGAGCCTCTGGAATAACCGAGCCCGCTCCGGCTCTCCCAGGCCCCTTTCATGTGCGGTGAAAAAGAAGACAAAAATGAAAAAAGAGGGAAGGAGAAAAAAAAAAAACCAGCCCTCAGACTTTAATCCTTGGGTTTATTTCAAAGCTTACAAAGGCAAATCTGGTTTATGGCGAGAGATTTGCTTCATTTCTTCTGCTCTGGGGATGAATGGGGTGGCAGATGGAGCGGGGAGGGGAGGATTTAGGGACCCCTCGGCGCTGTCTCCTCGTAAACCTGACCCTGCCCAGGGCCTGCCGCGCTTTGGAGCTGCCCAGGGCACGGAATGGGGTCAGTGCAGAGCCCTGCGTGGGTAGGAGATGTTGGATCCCGCTCTTCCACGGCTTCCAGAGCTGATTTTCCTTCCCGTGGTTCCCGTCTCATTCCCGATTCCTGTTCCAGTCACTGCACAGCCCTCGGCTCGTGCTCGGGGTGGGAAATGCCGTGGGCAGGGTGGGAATGAAACCAACCGCAGACTGGAGGAGAAAAGGCCTCAAAAATTCCTGTTCGACCCCGGAATCCTGGGAAATAATTGGGAATTTCAGACCTGCAGAAGGAGGTGCTGGAAAACCTCGATGCCATCTCCCATTTTTTGGGGTCAGCAACGGGTGGGGGATGCTCTGGGCGAGTCCATGAAAATTTTCCAGCGGGACGGGACCCCGAGGGGCTCGGGATGAGTTGTGGAGCGGTGGGATGTGCTGGCAGGCCCCGTGCCAGCAGCCACGGCTCCTCCTGCTCCGGGAATGCTGCGCCAGCACCGGGAGCGGCCCCGTGGGAACGGCCACGGGGCAGCTCCGCGGGCACGGCGGAGCCTCCGGAGCTCCTTCCCTGCCCCGGCTCATTCCAGCTGCTCCCAGCGCTTGTGGAGATGCCAAATGAGGCCCCAGCCGCGGGAGGAGAGGGCGTTTTCCTGGGCATCGCGGCGGAGCTGTGGCTTCAGGTCCTCCCCCGGTGCTGGAGGAGGCTGCCAGCCATCGGCTTGGAACCACCCCGGCTCTCCGGCAGGGAATATTCATCCAGGATCCCGGCCGGCCTTGATAGGAACTCTCTCATGGCTGATCAAAGCGAAGAGCTCGGCCTCCCACTGCTCTTTAGCTCGGGGCCAGTTTCAGCAGGAGCTCTCTGGGCAGCGTGGCTGGGCCAGCTGGGCCAGCTCCCGGGCTTGTGGTGGCTTCCAGGTGGCTCCTTCATCTCCCGCAGGATCAGGGCTTCTCCTCTCCCTCCTGCTGGGCTGCGCGGGAGCACCTGGAGCCTCCGTGTTCTGCTCCGTCCGTGCCTGCCGTGGCTTGTCCTGCCCGATTCCCCCGGCATGGGACGCGTCCTCGGCGATGCAGCCGCCTCCTCCTGCACCCCGCTCTTCTTCCAGCCTGGATTTGGGGCTGGGAGCTCTCAGCCCTCACCTCAGGCGAGGAGATGAACGGGGGTGTGGCAGTGTCACCCCTCATCTCCTGCGTGGGACACTTGGGAAGTTCTCCCTCCTTCAGGGATGTCTGGGGAGGGGTCGGCGTTGCCCAAGGGACACGGATCCATGGATGAGTCTGGAGGAAGGGCATTTGGTGATGGAAGCACGGCTGGCAAGAGGCGTCCCCCGTGCAGGGGGGTTTCAGCGGGGTGGCAAAGGGCAGCTGGGCTCATGGGGCGGCTGGAGGAGCTTTCTGGATGGGAGAGCTCAGAGCCTCTTCCAGGGGGCGTTGAGGTTTTCCAGCACCTCCTTTCGCAGGTCTCAAATTCCCAATTATTTCCCAGGATTCCGGGGTCTAACAGGAGATGGAGAGGGACCTGGGACACAGGACGGAGGGACAGGACAAGGGGAAACGGCTTCAAACGGGAAGGTTTAGGTTGGATATCGGGAGGGAATTGTTCCCTGGGAGGTTGGGGAGGCCCTGGCACAGTTTTCCAGAGAATCCGCGGCTGCCGCATCCCTGGAAGTGCCCAAGGGCGGCTTGGAGCACCCTGGCAGTGTGGGCGGTGTCGCTGCCATGGCAGGGGGTGGCACTGGGTGAGCTTTAAGATCCCTTTCCTC
>VZRR01000596.1:0-31635 GCA_013398015.1 Oreocharis arfaki
GGGGGTGGCGGTGTGAAAGGAAATCAAAGCCCGTTTTCTTCCCAGAAACGGCCGTTCTCCCCGGGATCCCTCCGAGTCACCCTGGTGACAACCCCCCTCCAGCCAAAGATGAACAAAAGCCGCGGTGCCCCCGGCCCCGGCGCTCCTCCGGGCCGAGCAACAGGCCGGGAGAGGCGGCGGAGGAGGGACCGGGAGGAGGGACCGGCTATTGACGGGGGAGAGGGGCAGCCCCTGCCTTGGAGGGGGGGACGTGGGACCGCGCCAGCGAGCGCCGTGTTTACCCTGCCATTGCTCTGAACCCCGATCTTAATCACAGCATAAGAAACCAAAACAGTTTAAAGCGTGAGTCAGCACGCGTTTTGTTCACGCGTTCTGTTCCGAACACACGGACGGTCCGGCAGCGAGCGGCGAAGGCGCCGCGCCGGCAGCAGCGCCCGCACTCGGGGCTGTTCCCGCACACGCGCGCCCGCAGCTCGGTGCTCAGCGCCGCGCTCCACGCTCCCGTCAGGAGTAACCCAGGGCTCCTTCGGGGCTCGGCCGAGCCTTTTGTTCACAATCCTGCCTATCGAACGTGCGCTTCAGGCTCCCAAAATAACCAGGCACGCGGCTGCCAACACAAATACCAGGAGTTATTAAAAAAATGATACTAGAGGGACCAGCGCTAGCCCCTCCATGCGTGACACCCTCCCGGCGGAGTCCCCGGGCGATGACGGGTTTATCCTCCCCTGCCTGTCTGATCCAAGTTTAGCTGGAAATCCCCGGACGATGGCTGAGCCGGCCCGGCCGCACTGACACGGGAACCCGCGGGCTGGCGGCGCCGGGCGCACCGGCTGGTCCCCGCTCCCGCTCGCCCCCGACAGCATCCGCCGCCTCTTCCCGCAGCATCCACCGCCTCTTCCCGCAGCCCAGCGCGTCACCACCCGAGCAATGACACGGAAACCCACGGAGCGTCCCCCGCTGCCGCGCACTGGCTGCCCCGCCACCGTGCCCGGGACCGCATCGCACCGCAAATCACCTTCTTCACCACCATTTTAAAGCCCACGGACCCCCTCCTTCCTGCTCTCCTCTCCGTGGTCCGACCTCAGCTCTGACCATAACGAAGGGCGAAATTCCCCCCTCAAGTTTCTGTCCCCTTCCCTCCGGCGGCCCCGGCACACGGGACCCACGGGCAGAGCGAGCCCAAGGTGAGCACTTTCTTGAACCGCCCCTGCAAACTTTCCAGCCTGGCTGCGACCGTGCCGAACCCGGCGAGCAACTGTTCCGAGGGTGTTTAAGTCCTTTTACACCAGCTCCTACTTTCTCAGCCCATATCGATTTGAAATGCTACTTACTGGAATATGTGGCTCCATCCGTGGTGCTTCTACCCGCTGGGAAACCAGCAGCATCTTGGACTGGGGATCAACCAGCTTTTAGATCCACTTTGGCTGTATTGAGCAAACCCAGCGCCGCAGAGGACTCGCAGCCTGTTTTCTCCTTTTAGGTTCCAGACAAGTTCATCCTGGCGTTGCAGTTTGCTAATGATTCACTGTCTGTCTCGATCTGCTCACTACATTTCCATCAACCCACAGCTTCCTCACTTAGAAGGTGGAGTTTGTGGGGTTTAAGTTACTGATAGGCATATCTAAGTGCTGTGTCACTCAAAGAGGAGGAGACACACACACACACTCACACACAGAGACCGCACACTCACACACACGAACGGCTCCAGGCTTAAAGGGGAAGTAACACTTTCTTCTCTACAGAAATTGGACACCTCACAGATCCAAGGATTTTTTTTTTTTTCTCCGTGCATGAAGGCGAAAATTAACCAGCCTAGGGTCAAAATTTTAACACACAAAAAGCTGCTTAGGATGTTTAGTACCTTCCTTGTAGAGCTTCAAGTTCATTTAGTACAAAGTCGGATAGGTCAGAAAGCTACTGGGAATCAATACATTTATTTTTCCTTCCAAATCAAAGTGCTCAAATCACTGAAAAGAGAGCCCAAAGCATGAAGTGTAAAGGTTTGAGTTATTCTTACAGAGTGTAGTTTTCTGTCCTTTATGACATATGATATTCAGCACTCTTAACACAAAAGGGTTAAACTCATCTCACACAGGTGAACCCAGGTTAGCAAGAAGGAAACAGCAGAGTTGTTTCATTTTCATCTTTTGTGCTATGTACGTGTCTTTTTGAAGACAGACACAATTCCAAATAGAGAGCTCCCATAAAGCCACGCACTTCTCATATGACTATAAATGTGCTTGCTACAAGCTGCAACCTCTGAATACTAATTTTGATAGACCATCAACTGAAAGCTGAGAACCTATTCAGACCTCCTCTTGGACTGTACAGAAAGAACTGGGAAGACCAAGCTGCAGGCAGCTAGGAGAGCACACTGGATCCACAAATAATTGCTGGTATAATTTCATTTTATTACCTTGCTAAATCACTGCAATTGTCACTCCTGTCCTGATAGATTGGAGATGCTAGAAATCCTGTCCCAGTACATTGACTCAATGGATGAGGTGTGGAAGACTTAGTAGCATTTGTAATAAAATGTCTAGTTTTTAAAATCATTCCTGAAATAGTGATATTAGTAGATTATGCTCTGTAAAATTAGGAAGAAAGTTATTTGAGCACAACCCCCTTACTGTAATCAAATACATAAAAGTGGAGCCAGAATCTGGCCTCACTTTCCTGAAAGTTTTGCAGACAGCAATCACCTTCAACTTGCAGTAAACTTACACACCTCCAAACCCATCTTTGTACCCTGAGCTAATAAATATTGGCAATATCAGTTCATCAACAGAGAAACATTAGTTTTCAGCTTTGCTAAAGCCTCTGGCTTGCCTGTGACAGCTGTAACAATGGGCCCGCTTCCCTGAGCAGTATTTGTGGTATTTCAGTTTGCATTGTTTGGAAACTTATTGGTTTGGTTCTCTAGTGCTTTTGCCTTCTATATTATTTAAAATTACTTTGATCTGTTTTGTCAACTGAAAATAAAGAAGCACAAAAATAATAAACTTTTGTGGGTGTAAACATCCTGAATTCTACAGCCTCCGAGGGCCAGATCTCAAAAGGTTTCAGTGTCTAAGGGGAGGTGTATCAACATCTGATGTTTGGGTTTGCTGGGCTGCCCAGACCAAATCTACAAGCCTGCCCGAGGTGCTGAGGCCCAAACACAGCATCAGGACATCAGCATGGGATCTAAAAGAGCCAACATGCTGAGCAGGAGGCACCTACAATGAGCAGCCTTAGTGAAGATACACATTCATCATGCTTGAATTAAGCTCCACCTGGAAGGAGGTGCCACTGTTTGCCCAGTGTGCAACGTCAGGAACCCTCCCCTGAAGATACATGTGTGTGTAAGGGCTCCCACCTTCCTCCCTGGAGAATTTTGGACAAAAATACATATGTATGGAACATGTGGGGCACACAGGGATTCACATACACTGTAGCTGGACCTACTGACAACATCACGATCAGATGATGAACAGTGCGTCCATGTCAGTTTTTCTATGCAGCACCTTCAGTGCACACCAGTTATTCTCAAGAAGTTTTGTCATTTATGACTCTTGCCAGACATCTGAAGTTCCTGACAGATGACAATACTTCTTTAGAACTGTCATTTGCTTTGTTCACTTTATAGAACTAGACCAAAGGCCTTCCCCAAAAGGAAGACAACATGAGTAGGGTATACAGGAGTCCTGTCTGCCTGCTCTGCAGCAGGAATGATGCTGCTGCCTTTAGTTGCCAAGGGGATCTGCTTGCCAGGTAGTGGTTTGTGTTCTCCTCCATAGAGTGGGGTGTGCTCTCAGAGGGAAATCAAATCAAGACACTTTTAGCAGTTAGTCCACAACAGAAATGTGGCAACATTTTCTTTTCCGAACCTGCTGGCTTAAGCCATGCAGGCTCTGGATGTCACTCCAGCAGCTCCGTGCCAAGTGTCCCCATGCTGCCAAACCTGGTGCCCTGGGCTGATCAGCCTGTGTGGTTTGTGCTGGGATGCTCAACTGTGGCAAGGACAGCTTTTGGTGTGCTCAGAAGCCTAATTTCAGGCAATGTGAGCATTTAACAAATCCCTTGCAGAGATCACTCATTTTCAGCGATGGGTAATGGCTAAGCAGGGGATTTCAGGGCTGCAATTTTGGTCTTTGGTGACTAAATTATGAGCCCTTTCTTTAGGCATATTTACTCTAGCTGACCTGGGGGAATCCCTGGCTGCTCTGGAATCAGTAACAAAACTTTCACTGGCTTCTTCAGGGCAGTATTTCATCTTCCCAGGTTAGGCTTACCCTAAGCATGTTGCAGACTACCTTATTGCTGTGCTTCTGTCCTATTTTGAAAAAGTAACTTGTAAGATTCTGCAGAAAAGATGTGATTCTAATGGCATCAAGGCTGTTATGGCCATGACACTTGACAAAACATATCCTAGTACCTCAAATGCTTCCCCCACTGCTGAGCATCAAACCTGGGCCTGATTGGCTGTGATTAATCACATTTTTTGTCAATTTTACAGTAGTTTGCCATATTTCATCTAGCATCTTTAATATCCATAGAAAATAGAGTTTGCTTTGTTCCTTTATAAAACTAGTGTCATTTCTTTCTACATGGAGATGTCTTATTCAAAAGCCAGAGTCTGAGAGCTGAGAAATCATAACTTTATCTGAAAAACAACAAAGGGATGAGAAGAGTGCCTTGAACCAAAACAAAACCCAAAAAACATAACAAACCAAAAATATCCCAAACAAGATCAATGTTTTTCCTTTACTCCACAGTTTTGAAAAAGCAGTATCTTTCTACCTAAGGAGAACAGTTAGCTGGAAAGCTGCAATATGCTAAATAACTGCCCAAAGTTGTGTTCACCAAGCAAAATGATCATGCACTCAGACACAGCCTTGATGGGTTGTGTCAGCAACAGGCACTGCCAATCTAAGATGGCCAAGGGGTAGAGAAAAGGTTTGCATCTTCCAGGCTGCTGTGAACTAAACATGCTAAAACTGAGCATCCAGGCAACCATGATGCTGGGACTCTGCTCTCCCAGGAGAACTGTGCCCAACTCCAGCTGGCCTCTGGTGTTCCTGACATCAGAATGGACAACAGAAGTCTGAGCAGACAAGGGCTGCCCCACAGCAAGTCTTGTATGCTGAAGGGAAGCAGCAACTGAGCAGCACAAGGATTCACCACAGATTCACTGAAGGATTCACAAATTTGTCTGTGCCTCAGAACCAGATGGGTGGCAAGCATGTGATGCTTTCTACTTGCACATTTGCAACCTGAAATCAATGGTTTGGGCTAGATGAGCCTTCGGTTGCATTTCTTATGCTAGCTGAGATCAGCAATCCAGCTAATTTGGTATGTTATCTCTGACCACAGGCAATAGCTGATGCTACAGAAGATAGAAAAGAAACTTTTACTGAACAATTGCAGGACAAATTGCAGGTAGTGGTGCAAGTTTCTTTTTAAGCAAAGCCAGTCTGTAATTGGCTGATGCTCCGAACCAGGCAGACTCATGTCCTTCGTGTACTTTCCCATAGGACACTGCAATATACTGGGGATGAAATTACTGATGCATGCAAACTCTCAATTCATTTTTGAAAGCCCCAATACCATCAGCATCAGTAACATTGTGTTGGGTAAAACAGCATCTCATTTCTGAATGTGTTTAATTGCATGTCCTTTTTCATAGAATCAAACCATTCTTTGATGTTATGGTTTGGGTTGGAAGGCAGCCTAAAGAACATTTACTTCCAACCCCCTGCCATGGGCAGGGACACCTTCTGCCAAACCAGGTTGCTCAGGACCCCATCCAACCTGGCCTTGGACACTTCCAGGGATGGGGCATCCACAGCTTCTCTGGGCAACCTGTGCCAGGACCTCAACACTCTCACAGTAAAGAAATTCTTCCTAATATCTAATCTAAACCTACCATCTTTTGGTTTCTCTCTTTTCAGTCCTATCAATTTTTCCTATTATTTTTCCTACTAGAAGTATATGGAAAATACCTAAAAATAGATAAATTGCATCAATAAACAATTTCAATTTACTCAGTAATGCTCACTACGTTGAGTAATTCTATAAGTCATACAGAAAAATATATGTGTATAATGGTTAATGTATCAATTCTGGGGGTTTTTTTTGAGAAATGTTAGGAAAATAAGCTTCAAGAAAAAAACTTTTGATTGTATGCAATTAACTAAAGGGTTTCAGCATGGTCTTCACTGGACATGAACGAAGAACACATATGATCAACTTTTCATAAGTCCTTCAACTTCCATAAGTCATTATTTACATGAGTTCCCATGGAAGAGTGCATAGGTAAATCATCAAAGGATGGGTGGCCATACTAACATTTCAGTGGGTACATGAACTACTTTAGAAAATTATGCAAATTAAAGTGAATTACAATTTTGTCTTTTATACAGAAATATAGATACCAATCTAATCTCTCTGCTTAGGAGCCAAGAGATGACAATTCTATAACTTCTTAATATTTTCAGAAAGGTACATAGCATAAAGTGTCTGTCTTCTACTAAAGTATCAGTTAAAATCAAGTTGTTAATGTCTGCTTAGTGGCCAAATGCTTGTTTCAAATTGATGTCTTTTGAACTTAATTTTTAAATTCAGAAATCAATTATTTGCACAGCTCAGAGATCCACTTTGGCACATGCTAACATTATGTATGAGTCTCTCAGAAATTAGAAGGGATTATCCAAATGCTGAGGGAAGCACACAGATGATCAGGGTGGTGAAATGCTGACAGGTTGCTCAGAGGGTTGGTGGATGCACGATCTCTGGAAACTTTCAAGGTCAGGTTGGACAGGGCTCTCAGCAACCTGATATAGTTGAAGATGTCCCTGCTCAGTGCAGGGGGTTTGGAGCAGATGACCTTTAAAGGGCCCTTCTGACCCAAACCATTCTGTGATTCTATGAGCTGGTTTTGTAGAAGACTTGCAGACATTTCAATTCTGACAATCTTGCAGCTAATAAGATTTTTCATTAAAAACATAGAAGCTGATACAAATGAACGTAATATCACATTTAATAGCTCTATTGTCAGCAACAATACATTGAAATGTTTGATAATTAATGACATTTCCCCAATTCTGACTCGTGCATAAAACATTTTCCCTCTTGACTTGTGATGCGTGCTCGTGGCGTGGCTGCTGCTGGCTCTGCCCAGGGAGCACGAACCCTGTGCTGGGCTGCAGGTGTGTTGGATGGCAGGCTGAGGCTGCTGCACATTGCACCTGCAGCCTCAGTCACATCTAAGAATAAAAGGTGTCATTTGCTGAAGTGATCTCACATCTATCAAACTGGGGCGTTGTTTAAAGGAGCCCCTGTTGCTCCTCAGGAGATGCCTTTTCTCCAAGCATTCTCACATCTATCAATTGCTCCAGCACCCAAATGGGCACAAAACCAGCTCCCAGCACATGGAAGGGGTATTGAATCAGGACCAAACAGTGACAGGCATCACTTGCCAGACTTCCAGGTTAACAATAGGCCTAGGCAACAGGACACACTTATTTGACTCCTGTACCTGACTGCAAGTAAGACACCACTCAGAAGATGCAATAACATAAACAAGGCTTAGCAGTAATTCCAGCCTTGCTGTTTCTCCCTGCTGGATCACACAGTTCATACACAAATGCAATGATCAGGGACATACAGACCTGCCTCAGCTCCTCTAGAAGTCAACAGAAAGGCAGAATCTGACCCATGCCTGATACAAGATATTCCAAATTGCTTTAAATATCTAAGCATGAGAAAATGGTTCTATATTCACTGTTTTTGAGACAAGATCAATAATTTTACTTTTCTCAGGAAACACACCTTTTTTCCTTAATTTTCCCTTTCGTTTCTAAAGCTCTCTTTGCTAAAGCTATTTTTTAAAACATTCTCTATTTCATGACTGTCAAAGTGTTCTTTCCATGCCAGATACATGGCAAAGTTACATATTCTTCAACTCAAAACAATTTACATGAATATTCATAAACTACCTGATGGCACAATTGGCCCTGAGATTTAAACCCATAAAGCTCACAGAGACAAATGTTACCCTCTTTCCTTTGTCAGAGATCCCTTGGATCATGCTAAGAAATTATACTTTTATGCAGTTGTCAAGAAAATGCAAAACCAATGCGTGAAACATTGTATGTTCTGTTTATTAAAGAAGAGTGTCTGTGATGATACAGATATTCAGCCAGACTAGGATGCTGCCAATGTCAGTTTGTGATTTACTAGAAATTATTGATTTCAATTCTTGGTTTCCCAGGGCTACTGAGCATATCCTGTCATATAAATATGCATCCGTTTGCTAGAGGCTGCAGCCTTCTGTAGAAATGTGTGGTGTCTCAACTAGTGTCAGATTTCGTGAGCCAAAAAATAAAGCTTTACTTCCCTTCAGCACAGGAATGAAGAAAAGCTATTAGGATACATTTCTATGTCCAACACAATATCAAAAAAACTATGGCATCCATCCAGAACTGTACATTTTGTTATTCAAATTAATAAGGTGGTACAGCCCTGAGAAATTGCACTACCCCCCCTCCCTGTCCCTCAAAGGAAAGTATGAGACCAGTAACCTCAGACTTCTCATATAACTCAAGAAACAGCTTGAACTTAACTACTTTTAGGTACACAGAAGTTACAAGTCAGTTACACAACATGCAAGCACAAAAGGATGATGAATATAGTTACTCTTTGTACATTGGGGCCAAGAGTGATAGTCAATTGCCAGCACTTGTAAAAGGCAGAAAGGAGAATACCACTGGGAGCCCTTGGGAGTTCCAGCATGTGTCCTCTCAGACTGTCCCCCTCCCAGGACCCTCTGTTCTCCCACCCACCCACCTTCTGCTCCTGGACACCCAATGCATTCCTGCAAAGTGTTTCTTTCATTTGGCCCTACTACTCCTTAAGACTTTCTCTTGGTCCTTCTGCTGTGCTCACACCTCGAATCCCAGCTATCCACTCTGCTGTCTTCCCTTTCCTGAGGGAAATACTCCAGGGTGGAGACAGGTCTATCTCTCACCTACTGCTGGAGCTGCCAGGATGTGCCACAGGGTAACAATGGAAAAAATTTGTGGAATTTGGTGAAGGATGCTGACAATTCTGCTGCATGCAGAATTTGGTCCATACTCCTCTCAGTGTTCAGAGAAGGGGTTTGGTTGTATATTTTTCTCCAAAAAACCTTCCTGTTTTACCATTACTTTTCTCAAGTCAGTTGCATGCCCTAATCAGTTCTATGTTTACAGAAATACAAAATGGTCAGGGCTGACAGCGGTGGCAGAAATGACAGAATCCACAGGATAGCATTTTCTTTTCTCTTCTCACTTTTTAATGTACAATGCAGTATAGATTCAGCTTGGGAACAACACAACAGGGCACAGCCCTCACAGGACCAGCCAGTGTAACCTTTGCAGGTGAAGACTGCGAGAGGGACATGAATCAGCTTCGGTCCCTCCCTGCTGCTGCGGCTGGTGCAGCTGGGACAGGGAAAGCACTTCCCTCTCAGAGAGGTGATGGTGATTCCTGCCCTGCCTTCCAACTGTACCCGCTGCTATTTGCAGCAGCATCACCTGCAGTTTACACATTACATTGAGGGAAGTTAGGTTTCCCCATGGGAGGATGGAAAGTGTGGGAAGCAGCTCCCAGCCGTGGGGGATGTTGCCTGGCTGATGCCTATTCCACAGAGACACAACAGCCCCACAGAAGCACAGTGATCGCCACACCATGAAAGAAGGAGCCTGCTCATTCGGGGACAATTTTCAACTGGCTTGGAAATCAACCCCTGAAATCCTTTTGAGCACTCTGGCTCTTCCTAAAGTATTTGAAAACAATTTATTGCCAGATTATGGTAAGATCATCCTTCTTTTGCAGGAAAAAGAAAGGAGAGAGAAAAGGAAGCACTGCAACTTCCCAAGCCACTTCAGCACTAACAGCAGTATGATCCCAAATCAATGCAGAGGGGCTGACAGCAACAATAAGTGTTAACTGCTGCACTGAAGGGGCTGTTTAACCTGGCTAGGAAAAGTTATTTCTGCCACAGCTATTTGAAAAAAACATTGGCAATTAAATTAATTCAAGCATATCCTCTCTTTTCATGGGAAAAATGCGGAAAAAATCCAGGCAGAGAATGAATGGCATCTAGATTAATGAGAAACTGCTCAAGAAGAGAAAAATAATGGTTTTCTAAAGTATATTCATATTACATTCTGTGGTAGCATCATATGCTAGTTTCCTAGATGCTGGTAATCCTGATGTATTTTTATCTTGGCTAGTACCAAGGAGGGAGCTGTACAAGGCCAAGTTCTTCCCACATATCCATGTTGAAAGCAGTTTACCTTCGCTCTGTGTTGTGAATGTGAACCAAGACAGCCATGCAACTGCTTCAGAGCACGCCTTTATTTTCTGGCTGTATCTCACTGGCTTTTAAATATCATCATACTGCATCCCTTGAGCCTTTTATGAAGCCTCTTTTTCAATGATAGAGCCTGGAAATGTTGGACTTCGAAATCACAAACCTCTACTGCTTCAATTTAAGGGTCAGATTCACTAATTAGATGCAGCAGGAGACTATAAATTGTTCACGTTCCAGACAGAGGAGAACAACAAAAAGCCATTCTGTGTTAGTGGAGATGTATTAACATATATGTAGGACTTCATTCTTCTCTAAGTTGAACAAATATTCCTTAATCAGTCCTTAGAAATCACTTCTGAAGGTGGTGGCATTCTTCCATTATTAGACATGGAAAAACAACTCTGACTGTACTAGAAAAAAGAACCACCACTAATTAACATTGTTTAATTGGATAGATTTGAAATATCTATAGCACAGGTGACCCTAACCCTAGCCTGCTGGCAAATTCTTGTACTCCTTCCCCTGTTTATAGCAGTCATCCTGCTCTGCTCCAGCTGCATTGCCCTCTAGACACTTAACCACAGATCTCGATACAATTTCTGGTGCAATGATTTTGAGGCTTTTGGGGAGTCAGCAGTCCAAGGATGAAAGCAATCACACATTCAAATTCACATTATTTTGAAGGTTTTTGAAAGCTGCTGGTATGAACATGTATCACAGCTTCCACAGAGGCCATGGAAAAAGTGTTTTCAAGACAGCAGGATTGGAGTCAGTTGCAGTGAAATGGAGCACAAAGCTTGGAGCAGTTTTCTCAGCTGGGGCTCACCTGATGCAGAGCAGCCTGAAAAGGTGGGGCAAGAGGCAAGTGCAACTTTGGGTGTAATGCCTGGGAGGGAAGCAAGCCATGGTATGTCCCAGCAAAGCATGGAGAGCCAAACAGTAAGCCAGCAGGAAACAAAAAAGAACAGGTATTTGCCTCTGTCAGTTAGGGACTCCAGGAGGAAAATCCAAGTGTTCCCGGCCTTCTAGTTAGCAATTCATGCTATGCTCATCAGCACGGTATGTGACTCCCTGTGACCACACTGCCTCTTGGTAACTTTTAGCCACTCCAAAGATAGGTGTGGTAGCACTTCGGAGTCACTCTGGAAACCAGGAATACACGTTTGGGAGGCATCTTTTATAATTGACATGGCTGAGCTGCAGCTCTGCCTCAGGCAGAAGGTAGACTCTGTCTTGCTGGGGGTGGTGAAATGAAATTTTCTTAGCACAGAAAGAACACAGAGCTGCTCAGAAGCCTGGAGGAAGAGGCTGGCACCTGGGGTTGCACAGAACCTCCTTGCAAAGCAACTGGAGGGAGCTTTTTTCCCCAAGTGAGGAAACGGTGCGGAGGATGTTGTTGCCGAAGTCACCAGTGAAGTTGTAGGGAAATTGAAATCATGGGCTACAGGAATCTTTCTGCATTTTGGCAAGATTTGAATCCACAGCTGTTTATAAAAATGTAATTAGTGGCCTGTCAAGCACTTTGAAGATGTTCTGAGTGCTAGAAAATTGTGATAAACTTATCTTTCTGTGCCTCTGTGTCATGTGAGCGATTATTCAATCAGTGGGTTGTTGACTGGAAGACTCAGCCAAACAGTGATCGGGCTTCTAAACTATTCAATTACCTCTAATGAAGAAGGATCAGAGAAACAACCCTTAAACACCTTAAACAGAGCAGCAGTATTAACACACAAAATGACTCTCAGGAGAAACCTCCAGACACTTGCCAAGGTTGGCTTTGGAGCCAACTGTGATACAAATGCATAAAATATTAGTTCCTTAATGGTTGTGAAGTGTTGCTCTTTAAAGGTTACTGTCTTCCTGTCCAGACAAGGCTGCAGTGGAATGATGAATGAAGCGATCCATAAATCTGAGGTTTTCAAGCACCTGCAACTCCCATTGGGGTCAACAGGAATTCTGGATTACTGGGATTTGGCCAGTAAAACCTGACTCTGCATGAGATTAAGAATCCCCAGGGCTATTGGCCTCCTCAGCCCCAGTGTTTACCTGATGAAATACTTGGAATGACTGGTCCAAAAATGCTGGTTATTTGGATGCATGTTTGTGATGGGAGACTTGATCTCTAAAGCACAGGGACTAGGTCTGTGCCAGAGAGGCTGCTTGGAAGTGGGATTGGGAAGAAGTCTCTCTGTGGCTGGCAGAGAAGCACAGTGATCCCTGCAAAAACTGCAAGACAGGATTTTGCTTCTGAGGGAATTTCTCTCTCTTCTCCATTGCAAGTCTCGCCATATACAAAGAGCTGACTTGTTATTGGAGCTCAAAGGAATGAATGAGCTCAAAAGAATGTGACGAGGAGAGAATGCTACAGTTCCACTGGGAAGAGCCGCTTCTTTTTCTTTAACTTTTCCATTCAGTTAATATTTTACTGTGGCCTTGGAGCACAGTCTCATCGGAATGCCTCTGTCCCGCTGCAGCACCGGACAGTCGGCTGGAGCATAAACACTGCACCTGCCTGTAGCTGTCTAGAAGCGTTGTGTGTGTCTGCATTTTTGAAAGTATCTCACGGTTTTGTTTCCTGTGAATGTGCATTCAGCCCTGCACACTCGTGAAATGCTTAGCTGGGTTTGGGAGCGTGTACATAGCAGGCCACAGCGGGGGGATGGGGCTGGGGAAGAAAGAGGGGCTGTAAGGCAGCTTGAGAACTGATACCATGCTAGTGTGAAACTTCTTTGTGAAGGGAACAACACTGCTAGGTTTTGGCTTAAAGATTCTCAAACACTCCAGCAGCTTTAGAAACTTGAACGTGTCCTAGGCTCAGCTGTGTGCAGACACAATGCTGGAGAGGAGCCCCCATTTAAAATGGTGCCAAGGGCTCTGACAGCTTCTGAAATTCCAGGATCAGGCCCTAAAAATAACAACATGTTTGACCCAACACAGCCAGCAGAGCCAGAGGAGATGATAGGCTGCACAGCGTAGTTCTAAGCCAGCTTTCCTAAACTGCAAATCCATTAAATATTTAGGTGGCCATATGCAAATCATTTAAATTCTGTTTCTCAGAAGCACACTATGGTGTACAGATGTGCTTTGTGTTGAGATCCTCATCCTAGGCTTTCAGCAACTATTTATTTTAAACCAGTAAAAGACTTAATTAATGGCTAATGGTGAGTTACTTTTTTTTTAAAGGTATTTATTTATAAGGGAGGAGGGGGAGGAAGCAGAAATGCAAAGACCTGAGTTTCTGTCAGAGCAAACTCACATAGAAGAAAACACACTTTTGTGACTGTACCAAACAAAACCCCAGGATTGCTCAGATATTTTCAACCCCCTCCACGGGTACCAATTTGCTAATTCAACAAATAAACAGCCCTTTATGTAGGAGCTCTCTTGTGGACACTGTGAACACTTTAGAGACTAGGGCCCCAGATCTTCTTTTCTTAATGTCACTGTGAATTTGCTTGTGGAAGTGTATGACACCATGCGCGGAGCCGAACAGCTGAGCTCATGCTTCAGGCATTCTCCCAGGACCGAGGGGGAGGGGGCTCTCTGCCAGCTCTCAGCCGCCTCTCCCCTCGCATTTACACTCACACAAATCATGTTATCATAGTGAAAATATGTAAGAATTCCAGGAAGCAGAGGAAGTTTGTGTGTTGACCTTAATTTATTTTTTTTCCAGAGGAAGATCACTCAGAATGTTAAAAGGACAGTGGACGCTAGCTAAATTCAATTGCAGATATTTTAATTTTCATTGCAATTCTTTCTTCTGCTGCATTTTGTCTTCTAGGATTAATGCTGTTTGTATTTTATCTCATGTAGCTTTTTTGACTGAGAGAACTGAAATCACTTGGTGAGAGGTCTACGGGACCTATCTGGACTCTAAAAAAATTGGTAAAGGAGGTCCCAGTGCATTCTGGTTCCTATTTTCCATTACAGTACAGTAAAATTGGGTGAGACTGTTTCTGGAGGGGAGGGAAGGAAAGGGTGGATGAAAGAGTGGGCTAACGCATTAGGCTTTGGCACATAGAGGCCTGGGTTTATTTTGCTTTACAGTTCTGGGCTGGAACTCTTAAAATGCTGATCAGTTTGGCCCCAAACTCAATTGCATTTCTGAAAACACACTTAACTTTAAACCTTTAACTTCCCTGCAAATGCCTTTGGAAGACTGCGGGACCTTAGAAGTTGCTGCACTGGGAAGTGCAGTTACATGCACTGGCTGGTGCACAGCACCTCGCAGCATCAAACCATTCCCAGCAGCTCATCCCTGACTCCCTGCCTCTCTCCCTACACCAGCTCATCCCTGACTCCCTGTCCCTTTCATTAGTACTCACACCTGTGACCATTTGCACACATTCCAGCACAGCCTTTCCAACACCCCTCAGACACTTATGCAGAGCCAGGGAAATAGTACCCGAGTCCTTAAACACTCATCTCTCTCCATATTCTGTGGACAGTGTGGTCACACAGAGACTTGTAAAATGGCAAGTAAAGATACCTCTTAACTGGCCAACAAGGAACCCAAGCATGAAAAATATTTCTGTTTAATTGCAGGGGCCAGTTGTCCCTCAGCCTGGCAGCCTCCACGAGGAACACCAGCCACGCCTGGTGGGGCACCAGCTGTGCCCTGTGCCCCCAGCACACCTGAGCCTGGTGGTTATTCCTGAGGAACCTCACACCCTGTTGTGTGCTAGGGCTCTTCAGGTTTTGTAAAATATGCTTTGACCAGCACGTTTAACTTGTAATATGGCTGGGCATTAATCCCGGACACATCCTGAAGAGTTTGCTTTGAGAATCTATCAGATTGCTTAAATTTCTTCGCAAACTATTTCATTCCTTCTGTTTCTCTGTTGCAAACTTAAGCTCGAAGCCTGATTCAATTTTAAATGAGCAAGCCTGTTCTTCTAGCTAGCAGGCAGCCTGTGATGTATATTTGGGCCAGGCATCCCCACCCAACAGCTCTGCTCAAACAAGTAAGGCCATCACAGCAAAATCTCCTGAGCAGCTCAGTGTCGGCTGCCTCCCGGAAATCAAGGGATATGTCACTGAAGCTGTCAGTGTAGGACTTGTCCCGCAGAATTTATTGCTCTATTCAAGTTTTTCTTTATTCTTTTCTACAGGTTTTCTGACTGCACTTCTTTCTCTCTCCCTCCGCTTGCCCCCCATTTTATTCTCTTGTCACATATTTCAAATGCACACCTGCCTTCCCTGCCTCAGCTCTGGAGGGCTCAGGCAGAAGGTGGCAGGAAAAGTAGTACTTGAATTATATTTTGGTTTTCAGACTATTCAGATGTAGAAGTAGGCAATGCAAGCATGCTACTTTGCATGTTGTGGTGCTGAGGCTTTCTTCTTTTTAAGCATACAACCCCCACCAGCTGCAGTCTAGATTTACACCATGGGGAGGAACACAGTAGAACCAGATTGGAGATTAATCAAAGCAAATTCTGGCCTGCTGTTACATGTGTCTCAAAGATTTAAAAAGTAAAAATAAAAAATGAGGAGGCTTTGCCTTGGTAATAAACATTACAACAGAAAGGCACAACTTTCCCAAATTTGCTGTGAAGAGAAGACAGATGCCTTCTAAGGCTTCTTGGTGTCTCTGGCCATTGCTGTGGATTCGTGGCTGTGCGCTGCCAAAACGGAGGCTGCTGGGGCTGCCCGAGGCTGCTCCCAGCATGGGGAGTGTCTGACCCCCCCACTGGGGATGCCCCAGCAGGGTCCAGCGTTCCTGGCTCCAGCACATGCTGTAAACACCCAGCACAGTCTGGGGTGTCCGAGGCAGACCACAGAGCCCCAGCCCACCTGCCTCCTGATCACTGGGAAAATTCATGATCCAGAGGTTTTGGTGTAAGTTAACCATGCTGCCCAGGAGAGAGCCAAAAAACCCCTGGGATATTTTCTACACAGAAATCCCTCCCAGTCACTTGTTTGTTACTCTAAATTGTATAGCTTGTGAATAATAATATAAAAAAGTCACGTACTATGATGAATCAGCAGTTATCCTGAAATGTGAGATATTCTTCAGCTTTTAGGGGTATTTTTATTCTATAGGGATTACAATCAGGTGAAAGTTTGTAGTTAGCAATCAGCAGAGTAACACCACTACTCTTCTTTAAAAACATCTACTTAGACTTTTGGGCTACCATCCTCAATTGACATCAACTAACATAGCTCCATTTAAGTTAATGCAGCTTTACTTAGCTGCATCTTCTGGGGGCCAGCTTTTGCTTTCTTGGGAAGAGAAAAAAGAAAAAAACCCCAATTAGTAGGGTGAATATTTTCTATTTTTGAAAAATACATTCACACGTGGCACAGGTAAATAATTGTATTTAGATGTAAGAACTGAGAAGATACCAGGACTTGTGAAAACCATCTGTATCTAGACAAAGGAAATGCTCCCATCCTTATTGGGCTGTATGAGATATTTTAAAGACAACACATATGGTTTTAAGTATCTTTCTCAGGAAAGACATGGCTGAATTGGCCCATGTGTGTAATCAGGGCAGGGTTATACAGTAAGGCCCCGATTCAGCAAAGTGCTGGAGCACACCTTCAGCTTTTAGTGCATGAGTGGCTTCATTGAAGTCCTTAGTAATTACATGTTTTGCTGAATCAGGACCTGAATTTATTTGGGGCAGGAGGACCTTAATATCTTCCAAGGAATTATACTTATTAAAGGGGACAGTCTATAAATTAGTGTTTAAGTTAAAATCAATTTCTAGATAATACATATCCCTAAAAGACAGATTGTTAGTTTGTATGAGCTTTGTAACAAAACTTTAATTAAACCCTTTTTAAATAAAACCTGTCGTACATTATACTGCTAATTGACTTGACCTGGTACAAAGAGGACTCTGCCAGCTAGAGGAGACTAAAGGAGATTATTCTGTCTGGTGCTGCAGTGATTGTGTGTTAATAAAATTTATTTCTGCAGTCTTGCCCAACTCCCTATTGTGTATTCAAGAAATGTGTGGGCTCGAAGCCAGTCATCACAAAGCAAAAAGTAATAAAACCTCAAAAGCTGACTTTTTCTACCTCATTCGGCTGCCTTGCTGTAGTACGAAGTACATGGTACAGTCTGCTTGCATGTACATCTCAGAGTTCTCTTTTCATATTATTTTAATTTATTTTTTCAATTATGTTAAACTCTGCACTTTATTAATGTAAGCACAGTAACAAGCAAAGGACAATTAAAGGATCCAAAAAGCTCGGTGATGAAATAGTCTGGGTGTGGCAATTATATTTTATTGCCACTACACTGATTACATACAATATAACACATCTAGCAATTAGAGAAACATGTTAATCCTCCTGGCCCAGACCTATTTCACACAGAATTCATTTCAATAGGCCAGATTCTTCCTTTACCCTCGTGTAAGTAAATCTGAAATAGCTTCTTGCCAATCAGTAGAATCATTTGGATTGACATTCATGTGAATGACAGCAAAATACGACCCACTGACTTCACAGAGTTATTCCTGATAGATGCTGGGTGCAATCACAAAAAAGTAATCACAAGAACTTATGCACAAAATAAATGGAATAAACAGGAGGACTTGGAAGTTTTAATACGTGCTCAAAATTATGAATTAATTGGCACCAGAAACTTGTTGGGATAATTCACGTGACTAGAATATAAATATATCTAGTGGAGCTCATTCAGGGAGAAGGACGAAATGCTGTCCACAGACACATTCATCCCACAGTGTAAAACACGGGAAGAGATAACCAGTTGAAAATCCCTAGCTAATAATAACAGAGGGAGTGAACACAGGTGCTGTCACGATGAGGGGGTGGGGTGTACAGAGTAAAGCCACAAAGAACAGATGGACAGAGCTCCTTCTTTTGGAGGGCAACAAGATGAATCATACACACATCCAGGCCACTGGGCTTGGAGATGATGGAGGCACATGGCAGGAGGCTGAGGGAGATGCCTGCTGGGACACAGGGATCACAGGACAAACCGCACGCTGCCGATGTCCTGCAGGAGACAAGGCTGGAGAAGCAACTGAAGGGAACGCTCTTTACTCTTCATTTTAAGAGTCCGGAGAAACAAGTTTAAAAATAAGCACACAGAATGCAATTCGGTGACAATTATCATGGAATGAGAAAACCCACTGCTTCTGGAAGGGAAAATGAATAGCAAATAGAAGCAATAGACTTGAAAAAAGCCAGATTAAATAAACTCTGAGAATTTTAAGTATTATCTCATGGGGAATGCACTCAGAGTAGCTGATAGTTCCTTAAAATAGTTCTCTTAACAGCATGAGTGCAAATTATCCCAAAGCAGCAAAACCATTTGAAGTGTTGTAAGAAACCACCTTAGCTAAATCATGGACTCCTCTCTGACCCCAAACCAGGAGGGCATAGCAAGTTGAACCTAGGTCAGATTATTGAAGACCAGGATGAAGGAAAAGAGAGAGTGCAGGGCCCAAATCACAAAGGTCAAGAGAGAACACATTGGTGCAGAAAGGACAACAAGAAAACAGGATGCAATCATACTTCATAAGGAGAGGCAAATGTGTCGGCCTGCTATTGAACAAGGCAGGGAAAGGTATTGACAGGTGATGCTGAAGAGGCTGAGACCTTGAAGGTTTTTTCTGCAATCTTTACCAAAAAGGTCAAATGAGGTTAGGCAGGAAACACCAATAGTGACAAAGAGGTAAAAACACAAGTGAAATCGGGGAAAGAACAGATTAAATAGTGCTTAGATAAATCAGATCTTTTAAATTGGTTGGGTCAGATACAATTCATCTTAAAGTATTCTACTGGACTACCCAAAGCAATCTCAGGGCCATGAGTGGTTTTCTTGGAGATCTTAGGGGATATGGATGAATATCCAGAGGGCAGAAAAATAGCAGATAGTGTGTTTCCTTACAGGGAGGGAAAAGACTGTAATGGGGAATTAAAGAGCAGTGAGTGAAGGTCAGTTTTTGGAAAAATACGGAAACAATCACATTATTTGTAACTGCTCAGGAAATAACAAGGAGATGAGTAACAGCTAGCATGGCTTTGTCAAAAACACAGATTTGTTAAACCAATTTAATTTCCTTCAGTGGGAATAGAGAAGAAGCAACAGATAAATCTCAACTTTATTAAAGCTTTCCAGGATCAGCCTTCTCATGGTCATGAGTGAGCTAGGAAAAATACAGTCTCACTCCACCTACAAATTTCTCTCTCAAACTGGAAGTATGTTAAATACATTTCTGTAGGCATCTGCCCTGGACTTGCTTCTGTGAAATACTTCTACTCCAGTCTTGTGAATGTCTTAGTATCTGCATATGGTAAAAGTGAGAAGGGCTGCACAGGTGATACCAGGCCTTTCTGAGGATGTTTGCTCAGGTACAATGTGATTTTTCACAGCTGGAGTGGGGTAGGCAGTTTGGGGCAAGTTCTTTCAGCTTTAAAGAAGATACCAAACAGAAAAGATCTAGCAGAGAGCACTGAGAGTAGCCAGAGGCCCAGCAAACACAAGCTACAAGGAGAACTGGAAGAAATGCTCTCATAAAGTCTGCAGAAAAGGCTGAGGAGGACTACATGTGTAATACATACACGCACTTGAAAGAGGAAAGGAGTGAGTAGTCTTCCTTATCCAGTGTGGATAGAGTAAGAAGTATTGGGTTAAACAGGAGCACAGGAAATTTAGGTTAAACATTAGGAAACACTTGGTAATAATATGGCTAGTTAAGCACTGGAAAAGATCGCCTGGGGAGGTCACAGAGCCTCCCTCCTTGGAAGGTTTCAAGAGTATGCAAGATGTACACTTACCAGAAATTATGCTTTTAAAGTTGTGGCAGACTTAGATGACCTCTAAAAACCCACTTCCCTTTACAGGGGCTGCTGTTCCCCTAGTCTGAAAGGATAATTTACTCCAGGGAAATGGCAGCCATGCCTGGATGCTGGAATGGCACACCACAGCAACCCCAGCCTCTCTCGGCGTCAGCAGCTCAGCAGGTGCGTCAGCCGGTGCCTCAGCTCCAGCAGAGAGGTGATCCCTCCCGCAGGCACCTCTGCACCTGAATGAACTTCTCAGCACTCTATTGAACCAGGAGCTCAGCTGGCAGCCTTTCTCCTGCCAAGGTGCAAACACAACTGCCCAAGTTTTTACCATCCACTGTTCACACCTGCGGCAGCGCTCAGCCGGGAATTGCTGCTGAAGGACACAGAGGGACTTTACTCAATGCACAGTTCTGCTCCACGTTTCCAGAGAAAACTGAACTGCTAGGTGAAAACACAGCCTGCACTCCCTGCTCTAGCAAAGAATTAATTTCAGAGGGAAACAAAGTACTGAACACTGAAGCCCAAGCTACAGTCTCATGTCCTACCCACTGCACCTCCTGCCCTGCTCGGGAGCATCTGCACAACAACCTGTGGGTAACACACATGCAGAGAGAAGACATCTGATCGCTGGCCACTAGCCAGGAATTTATCCCTACAACAAATGTGTTTAAACCCATACCTAGCCATGTGTAGAATGCTCTGAATGACACAGTTGCTGAATGTTTCCATTAAAATGGTAACTAGAATATCGATCACTAAGCTCACAGTCGCAAAGATATTCATGTTCCTACCACCCACAGTAGTCCCAGACAAACGTCACTCCATCTCTGCCCACTGAAGCCACAGTGCTGTAAGAAAGTCATAGCTCCCAGAAAATGAGGAAGTTAGTTTATCTGAACCTACACAGCATGAGATGACATCGCTAAAATGATAATAAAGTTGGGGGAATCAGAAGAAGGCAGAGCTTGTCTGCTGATTGAAAAGGCAAAGTGTACAAGAATTCTTGCATTCCCCTCCTGTACAAACACTGATCTCTATCTTTGGGTGTCAGTTGTAAAGGAGGTGTGATCTGTTACACAACGTATTTCATTCAGTTAACAACACTTAATTACATGCTAATAAAGCATGTATTAAGAATACATCAAACTAATTATTAAATCACAATTTCTTCCCCCATTCTCCTTATCCTGGACTGGATTTGAGGAATAAAGAGGATTCATCAAATAATTGGCTGTTTCTGTAGGTTTTGCTGGCATATTGGGCCGAGTTCCTCAAACTTGTAGGAGGAAGGAGAAAAGCCACAACACATGTGCATACTCTCACACACACATACACACAGAGCAGGGAATGAGGAGATGATGTAGCCACTGGCAGGATATGTCTGCTCTTGATTCACAGTGCCACCCAGCCCTTCCCTGGGTTACACAGTGGGTTTTTTTCCACGTTATTTTGTGTCTCGATGCCAGCACTGATTGTGGTGATTGATTGACTGAGCTGGTGCTGCAGGATTCAAAACAACAACCCTGGTGGCAGCAGCTCAGGGAAATGCAGAGAACACTGGGTTAATCCAAGGAGAGAAGAAACAACGCTGGTGATCTGCCAGCTCTGAGCATCCTACAATAAATTAGGAATAGCTATATTCATTGTTTTAAAATGAAAGATGCAAGCAGAGCCTCGCAGAAGCATTCTAAGCACTCAGTGCTGGGCTTTAGCCTGTGGGCACCCAGAGAAAAAGCCCTTTTTCCTTCACATTGAGCTCTTCCTCATACATCTCATCCCACCAGCCTCAGCACGTGGGCTCACAAAAGCCATTCCCTCCCTGCCCTTGGGGCACAGGGGCTTTCTACCTGCCTGTCCCTGATGTGACCATTTACTGTTATTCACCTACGCTGAAATGGAAGAGGTGCTCCTCACACAGCACCTCCTTCCCTCTGGCAGCAGTGTCCCTTTCCCCGGGGTCTCTCCCCTCTTCGCTGAGGATCAATGAAACCCTCTCAGACTTCACTCCTGCACCTCCTACCAGGGTAAGGGAGGTGGAGATTCTTTTCCAGAAGCAATGTTTCTCCTTGGGAAAAAAACCCCAGGGAATTCAAAGACGATCCTTGAGCTTTTTGCTTTTGTTACTTTCCCCCACCATCCCTTTATCTCCTGTGATCTCCTGTCCCCGCTCACTCCACTGCTGCTGCCTCTTAATTAAACATTTTGACACCGACCCTATTTTCATTTTATCTAACTCCCCTCTCGCTCCCTTCAGCAGAGTCCCACCGACGTGGTCCCCGTTCTGTTTCTCCTCCCACTCAGCTTCTAGTAGCAGCTACTTGTCTGTTTTCCTGAGAGCAATTCAGCCTTCCCCTGGCTGCATTATGAAGATAAGCTGCTCCTACTGACAAAGGAATCGCTAATGGACGTGCCTGCTTTCCCATCCCGGGGACAGCGGCTGCTGCTGTCAGGAACTTTCTGCCTAGCACAAGTAGTTTTCCAGCATGCCCTGTAAAACAGGCCACATTTATGATTGCTGGCATACTCACAGGGTTACCAGGCAGCTTTTTTCAGGACAGACTTTACAACTTGCATATAGATGGACCCAGACACGGCTCCGGTTGGAGACAATGGGAGATTTACTATTGCATGTTTTTGCACCATGATTTGGCGGCTTTGTATGAACAAAATAGAAACAGAAAATAATTATTTGTTTGCCAACCCACTGAATGTAGGGAAGAAGCACAAAGTTTTATTCATCTGCAAGCTCAGCAGATGTCAGTGTATGAATGGCCTGATTTCAGTCTTGTTTTTGGACTAATGAAGATTTAATATAGCTAACAGAACCATGAGGTAATTCTGGGTTTGAACAAAAAGTGATTCCATATCATCCCATAACTTGTCACAATTAAACATTAACTAACCCCATGAATTTTGTTGGTGGTGTTTTGTTAGAACAGCTTCTGAGGGGAGTGATAGTTCAGTCATTATTTGAAAGTCTGCTATAGTGGAGTCTATCACCACTGAAAGCCCAGAATAATGGCCTGTGTTATTCTTTTGCATCTTTTTCTATACAGCTTTTGAGGGAGCTGTAATTGAAGAGAAATGAAAGGGCAGCCAACCAAGAGACAATACTGCAAGGATCAGTACTGGAATGTGAGACAACATACTTTAAAAGCTGAAACTTTAAAACTCCTGCTACATGTGTACTTTTGAAAAGGGTAACATCAATAGCAAAAAAAGAAACCCTGGCTATTTTCTCCCGATTAAGAAATAATCAAACTCATTTTTAAAATTTTTTGTTTATAATCTGGTGGCCTCCTATGAGGGCATGAAAAAAAGGATTAATGCCTTCACTGGGTACCTATTTTTTACTGCTGTTCTCTTTAGAAAATGTTATTAACTAAAAGGGTGAAAAAGAGACCCATGGAATAGAGATATGAGAATACCAAGGCAGGGTGTTAAGAAGCAGGAACCCTACAGCAATTTACAAAAAGCTTGCAAAATATGAACTGCTACTTAGCATCAAGTCCTGTGTCAACTGGGTCTCCAGTGATGTCAGTGTTGTACCCCCTGCTGAAAGCATTCCTGGCACTTGGAGCTGAAACACCACAGACAGCATTTTCCATACTTAAGTTTCAAACTCCAGTACTTAGAGGATTGCAAGAGGATCACCATCGTGCACTGACTGATGCACCAAGCTTAAATTTTCCTCCTGTTTCTACAAATATGAGAAGTAGAATCTCTCTAAGGACATGGTATAAAGCTACTGAAGCCATTTTAAAGCCACTAAAGTCAGTGAAAATCTTTACATCTGTCTCTTGCACTCTCGGATTCTCCAAATACTTATGTGTGTACTTAATGTTCACATGAACAATCCCACTGGAGAAATTGTTTGTCTTAAGCTCAGAAAATGGCCAAGTTTAAGATGGCTTTAGCTAAATGTGGCCAGGCTCAGCCCAGATATAAGCCTTTCCCTATCCCAGATAATTCAGCAATACTCTCAATTTCTGAAATTATCTGTGCATCTGAAGATATTTGGGATATGTTTGTGATCAAGACTTAAAATGATACAGTAAAGGATTGAGCTCGTTCAAAATAAGCTGGATCCCAAACACAGGAGTCACTGGATCATAAACATAAGAATACTGAGGCTATTTCAGGCTGCAATAAGCAATGTTTCCTCCAGTGTACACCCCAAAAAGATTAAGTTTGTGTTGCTTTTAATGATGGAGAGTTTAACAAAGCATAATTTGGAACCAGTTTTCAGTACTCCTGCCAAACTCTGAGTAAAACATCATTTACCTCCTAAGTGAACATTTTTTCTGGCAGTTTTGTATGAATTAAACATTCTGGTCATTTAAAGGAAAAATGTTTAAAATCTGGAGCGTTCTTAAAATAGCAGATCAGTATACTTGAAATATCTTTTCTGATTTTAGGGAACTCCCCCATGCATGTAACGTGCTATGAAAACCAGAGCTATTTTGCACTAATTTCAGAGCAAGCTGATGAAAATAGTATAATGAGGCAAAGCGCTCAGCAATGCCAGAGCATGGGGACCACAATGCTGTAATAGATGATATCAGGATGATGGCAAAATAATGTCACTGCATTCACTGGAGACTACATTACTATGTCAAGATGATGGCAAAATGATTTTGACGCAAGTCTATTGAAACTCTGCTAAAATATCCAGATGATTGCAACATATCAGGCAAATGCCCCAGAGGCAGTGACTGATAAATTTGTGTTAAAATATTTCAAATACACCACTCTAACCTATGTTACATGGGCAAGATCCTGGTCTGCTAATGCTTTAGCCTGACCCCACCAACATTGGCCAAGGCTCTCAAATGGAAGTTCTGCCTTTTGGTGCAAAGTTCTGATGATCCCAGGCATTCCAGGATACAGAGTTGATTTGGTCTTCTGTGCATGCACAGCTATAGCTTCAGATTGCCATAGCTGACAAAACAAGTCCACTTCAAACGTGGCCTCATCTGAGGTGAGCAGTTCTAGGAGTTTATGCTGTGGAGAGGCAAACTGTGCCCTGGTGCTCCGGATGTGGAAGTATCAGGTGATAAGTGAGAATCACAGCCAAAACAAGGAGTAAGCTTTCTCATCGCGGAGAATGGTAAACATGTCACAGGCAGCAGACAGCAAAGGAAGCTTTAGCATCTTCTCCCTGTATAAAGTAATGAGTTAATCAGCAAGGGATGCTGTCTTAGATGAACTCACCATTTACCCAAGGGGGCTAATTTTTTTGCAGCAGTAAGAGACTGTTCCTGAGAGCCACAGGAGAGCTCATGGACATTGACAGAAGTTAGCTGTGAAGAGCCTGACGGAGGCTGAGCAGATTACACTGGAGTTCAGCTGAGCAGATTACACTGAAGAACTGTATCAATAACGAGTAATAATGTCTTTTCCTTTTATGCAAGAAACACTTGCAGAACATCAGCCAGCACCACTCCCTGCTCTGCCAGGGCTGACAGTCCCTTAGTTTTAAGAGCAGCATGCTCAGCAGGAATGGTACGTACTGACTACAGGACTGAGCCCTCGGAAGATTGTTACAGCAATTAGTGCAGAAGCAGCAACATTCCTGCTATCAGAACTAACAAGAAGCTGCAAGAGCTATTTCAACAGAAATAGTCAAGGCTGCTCTAATTATATGTTCTTTGCATAGGCTGGCGAGTACGATGATTTTAGAAACTGGGTTATTCAAGCTTCTGAGGTTACAAATGCTGCTGTGCCAGCTCCACCCACTAAGTAAAAGGTTGCACGCTGCAGTCAGCTCTGGCTCCTTCAGTGCAGCCACAACCATGGGCAGCTTAGAAGGGAAAATAAGGCTGTTCAAAGGACAGCCAGGAGTATTTAGGAGGTGATCTTGCTGGACTTTTGGTTCTACTACAGGTATATTTCAACAGTGGTGAAAAGTGTTTTCTGCCATTTTCTAGTGAAACAAGCCTTTACTGCTTGTTTTCTAATCTTGCTGCTCTGACCCACTTGTTCCTCACCTCCAGCTGACAATGCTGGGCTGGCCATCACATTCAGCTGTGCCCTGGATCTTGGGCTCATCATGTCTATTGTGAACAGATGGAGCTTGGGGTTCCTGCAAATCCCATCTGCTCCTGCAGCAGCCAATATTAGTAGTCCTTTAAGAAGAAGCCTAGGTCCCTCCAGAAAGCCCAGTCATCTTTCTTCCTTTGCATTGTCACTTACTGGGGCAGATGGACCAGTGAAAGATAGCAGGAGGTGTCAGCAGCACCCCCAGAACCAGGCACACCTCGTCTTTCCAAAGGAATATGAGCAAGGTCCTTAAGGCCTTGCTCTGCAAATGTGAACTTCTGGCCACCTCTGCCAGAAAGCTGCCTCACCCCAGTGCAAATCCAGCTGGAGGAGCCTGTACCTTATGGGTAAGTGTGCAAAGGAGGCTGATGAAGATACAGGGTTTTGCACAACAGTTCACAGCCTTAGTTGACTCCTGTATAATTTTTTTGGCTCAGATTTAAAGACCTAATCCTAATTTATAGAACTTTTATTGTTCCAGGGCTAAGTTACACGAAGATCTACATTCAGGCACACCTCTCCATGCAGCTACACTCACAAGGGAAACCACATCCAGGAATTCTGTCACTCCTGAAACTCCAAGAAAGGGGAGCACAAGTACCCTGTGGGAGACAAGACTCAACTGGAACCTGGCCTGCTTCAGCTCAGCATTTCTGCTCAGAAGAGAGGTGAGAGATGAAGGGAGAGAAGGGGAGTGCAGAGAGCAGGAGTTCCTTTGCACGCAGCTCTGCAGCTGAGAGCTTTGCCCATGCTAATGCCTCAGGCTCAGCTGGAAGATACAGGAGCACATTCCCGTTTCAGAGTCCTGCCTCGGCTGCCTTGCTAGCCCCTGTCAAGGGACAGCCAGCCACCCACCACCATGCCTCCCATTTTGCGGGAAGGAGCCTGGCTGCCTGGGCACCAGGGAACTGATTTGCATGCCCAGAGATCTTGGACCCACTGGGAACTCTCCTAAACCATTCAGTCTGTATGCAGCCCCCATACAGGTGAATTACAAATCCCAAGTTAGAATGCCTGATCCTGTATAAGCGGCACAAAGGAACAGATTTTGCTTTACGTGACTAGAAGAAAACCCTCCCTCACTACAGGGATAAAGCCAAGTGGAAGTGATTTCTGTGCCTTTCCAATCTCATTAGGGATTTTAACTGGGAACAAAGGGGTATTTGGGATGCTTTGCTCCAGTGATCTTCCATTTAATGTAAACTTCATTCTAGTAGTGGAGAATGGAGTGATCTCGTGATCATTTTTTAAGTCATCCAGGGTCTGTCAGTATATATTGATCAGCATATAGGAGGCTATCGTTGCATCTTTGACATCTTCCGCATTCTCTAGTGCTGAGCACAATTGTGCTTTTACATGGAATCTGGTAGAAATACAGATTGTTTTATTTCCTATCAAGACAAAACTCTGCTTCCACTAGCACTATCTGAATACAGAATTATGCCATTAAATTCAGGTTGATGGCTATTAAATTTTTTGGCCCTCAAACACGCCAGTCAGTGGTTGAAATACAGGCATCTCTCCTGGAGTCACCGTGACACTTAGTAGCAGCAAGCAACTGGATTGTGAACACTGTTCTTTTAGCATGAAACTAGCTGTTGTAGCTCAATTATTTCCTTTATTTTTCTACTGTCACTAATATAAATCAATACTTTTCCATCTGCTGCCATTTCTAGACTTGAACCATGTATCGCCTTCCTAACCATTATGCAACCTCTTGACAGAAACCCATTATAAACCTTTCAATTTATTCTGCAGCACAGCTCTGCTACTGATATTTACATCTATAACATACACATCTCATACTCTTTTCTTTCTTGAAGCCTCTTTTATTGCACCACACTTGCACGTTGCACTCACTTCAGCCTCTAGCCAAGGCAAACACAGACAAAAGTATACTTCTTAAACATATTTCCGTTTTAACTGCAGACTTCAGTATTTCCAGTGAGAGGATCATAAAGAGCTGTCAACAGAAAAGGGAGCTGATTTCAATTTTTAGTGCCTTCACGGTACAGGAGACTTGTTAAAGATCACAGCACTGTGCTGGATGTTGAGCTGTTCCACTCAGTGTATAAAGCTGCCCCTTAGATGTGCAAGACACAGGCACCCACCCCAGCTGCTGATCCCTACTTGTGCAAATCAGACACTCTCTTTTCCAACAAACACATCCATTCATTAGCTTCACAATGTAGAAGCAGCAGCCTGACAGGACCTCTGTCTTCGGTGGCGGGACCTGACAGGTTTCACTGCTGATCTAACAGGACCATACTTGTTCAAAGTCACACCTGTCTTCCTGCCAGTCCTACTCACAGTTTCTGCTGGTCTTGAAGTAAGGCAGGTGGTAACTACAGAAGCAAGACTCTGCCCAAAGTAGAGCATGAAGTAATTTCCCTTTATATAGATATTTTTTTTCCCAGGCTAACTTTGCTCTTGTCATGAAATTACACTCTGCATAGCCCACAGCCCAGTCTTCAATAGCAACACACATGTGCAAGAACACTCCTTGCTGGACCAGTCACTGGCTAGTTGGGTGTAACATCAGATCAACAACCAATCCACAGCAATTTTGGAAGTGTTTTTAACAAGGTTACCTGGGAAGGAGCTTAAAATGATGAAAAACAAGTGGAAGCCCCCATACTGCCTTGGTGAAACCCCCAGACAGGTTGTACATTTGCAGTAGGCATGGCTCCAAGAGAACAGGGATTGTCAGCCACAGCCATTACCTTGCAGGAAGATGGGAGCTGCCATCCTGGGTCACACCTGCTGTCCCTGTGGTCTGGTATCATGGACCAGAGGAACTGTGCCTGTAATGGTTGATTATGGAAAAGCCTGCCCTAGAGGGAAATATTTCCTTAAGTCTCATCAGTCAGTACTTACATATGCTGTGAATCATAAGCATTTAAATCTCTTAAGATTTTTATCCTAGTTAACATCAGTGCAGATAAGCTCATGACCTGTTTCTGAACATTTAATTGTCCTTTCTTGAATACTAGTAAGGTCTCAATATTTTATTTCTCACACATGCAGGAAAACAATACTTTGTTTGTGAGTATGAAGGCTGAGTAACTTTACTCACTGGTGATGCCTTGTGCAAGCAAGACCCAGCATTGCAGGCAGATGGAGGAGAAGCTCCCAGGCCTCTGAATAGGAACAGCATGCCAAAAAATTAGGAAAAAAAAAATCCGTATCTTGAGAGAAAATTATCTTTTCATGTCTTGCATGGCTTTTGGCTTTGTTACTATAAAAGATGTCTTGAGAATTCCCTGATGCACCTTTTGTCTTAGATTCATTGTTTTACATATCACTATTCTGTCAGACTTAATTTGGCCATTTCCTAAAGTGTTCTAAAAATCAGTTTTCCTCAGATATTTCCATGTGTTCTTAATGAGAGGAAGCTTCATTTTCAAACAAAGTACAGCCCCACTCACTCTATCCACTGCTGCTCAGTGGTTCAGCCACAGCTACACCCTTAGCTAACTTGTCAGTGTTAGTCAGGACCTAGCCAAGAACAGCCTCCCCTCCTGTGTGCTCTGCAGCGTTGTTCCACTTGTGATCACTGAAGGGCTTAAGAACTTGCTCTGGCACATTTGACCAGTTTGTAAGAGGGGAGCTGGACTCTCAACTTATTACTGTGTTACTTAGGGGTTTTTTTTTGCCTCTTTGATCTCCCTCAATGTTTTAGTCACAACATTTTCTTAGGCCAAAGAAATAAATATGACTTTATTTATGTAACAGTATTCTCATTGACTTGGGATTTTTCTCTCGTGTTTATAGCATAGTTCAGTTCACACAAAAATGTAACCTGAACACAAACCCCTGGCTATGGCACCAGTTGCTGTGCTGATGAGCTAGTCTGCTCTTCATACTCACTTAATACCTTGGCACTTGGTCATATTTCAGTGCTATGTCCAGAAAGGAAATAGGACTGTACATAAAAAGATACCAGAGCTACCCAAAGAGTATTAGGGGTGAGGTATCTGGTTGCAAGCAGGAACATCACTAAGAAATGAAATAATAATTTTGGTGTAGATGTGGCTGTGCTGATAATCACACAGAACTACTGAGAGCATCCTGTGTCTACCAAAAAGGTGAAATCCTGGTTCTACTGAAGTAAAACTTCAGAAGTTTCCAAGCACCAGAGTAAAATAAGCCACAGCTGACTGCTCATGCACTTAATAGGTAGTGTGCCTTCTCTCCTGAAAAACCTGCCTCTCGAGTATTTATAAAACATTACATGGTGTCAGAAGTTATCTTGAGCCAAAGATGGAGCAATTACTTCCCTCATGTCTGCTGGATTTATGAGAGAAGTGTGCAGAAAAATGGTGTCAGCTTAGCAACATTTTGAAATATTCTTCTCTGCCACAGGGGCTGCCGAGGAATCAGCTGAAGGGCAAGTAGGCAAGACACTGCTTGGGGTATGGGGTGGTCAGCAGCCCCCTAAGTACACGGTGTATTGGGAAGGGAGAAGAGAATTTAACATAGTGTTAGGCGCTAAATAAAAACCTTACAGTGATTGGGAAGAGCAGTCAGATAAACTTGCATTGACATCCCAAAGCAGAAGGATCAGCTTCAGTATCAGTGGGATGTGCTGGTGTGCCACCCATACGTAAGCATCACAGAAGTAGACACAAGGAAAGCAATCACATACACGTTATTTTCAAAAATTTCAATCCTTCTACTGCCAAAATACAGTGCCAGAGTGGCAAACATATAAGAGGAGGTTTTCAGACACAATCTGGATTCTTTGTGCCTTTACTCTAGGAAACAGGGGCTACAGCAGCTGGTGTAACCCAATAGGCAGCAGGTTTACCTAGCTCTGCTTTGGATAGAGCTAACACGTTTGGCTCTGCCTCCTTCCTTAAGTTTTACTCGTCATATTTCCCCAGCCAAGTGCGCCCCACTCGCTCCTGTTGACAGTGATCCCGCAGATACTCCCAGCTTGGCTGGAGCCGCGATGAACTTTCTGCTTCTCCTCACTGGGTGTGCCTGTCCTGCTGGGGATAAAACGGCGCATTCAGCTGGTGCTCACCNGCCCCCCGCCGCGCTCCCCGCGCGTTGTTGGCGCAGCAGCCGCGGGCGGCCCCAGCGCGGCTGCACCAGCGGGGCCGCGCTCCGCCTCTGCCCGGGCCACACGGCCGTGGCTCCGCTCCGCCTCTGCCCGGGCCACACGGCCGTGGCTCCGCTCCGCCTCTGCCCGGGACACACGGCCGTGGCCCCGCCGCCCGGACGCGGTAACTGCTGGTGGAGCCTCGTGGGAGGAGGGCCCCCAGGTCCCCCCTGCCTGGGAAGCAGCTGTGCCACTGTGGTGCCACATCGCTGCTGTGCCACCAGCTAATCCAGATAAAACGGCGCATTCAGCTGGTGCTCACCACAAGGAATAAATAAAGCCAGGAAGGAACTGGAGGCTGGCGGGAGAGCCGTCGGTAGCGGTGACGTGCGCGGTGTTTGGCCCCGCTCGGGGCTGGCCCCGCGCCCGCCGCGCT
>VZRR01000596.1:31642-173459 GCA_013398015.1 Oreocharis arfaki
AAGTATTTTTTTTTTTTTTTTTTTTTGAGAGGAAAAACCCAGGGGAGAGTTTCCTAGAGCCAGGCTAGCAAGCCAGCACCATACTCCTGAATTAGCACTACTGGAGCAGAGCAATTCCCAGTATCAGCTGGGAAAGGGCAGGAGCAAGTGAGCGAAGCAGGCAGAGGGGAACACTTAATACAGAGCCTGTCTAAATAAGTACCTTGTGCTACTGCCAGGAGCCCCAGCTGTCAGCACCACCTTTCACCTGAGCCCGCCGCATCCCGAGCCAGCTGGAGGAGGATGTGTGTAGGCAGTTTCTGATGACATTCAGAGAGCCGAGGACCATGAGCTGCTGCCTCCCACAAAGTGCTCAGTGGCTGGGAGGCAGCAAAGGATCGGGCTGAGGGGGAAAGGTGCTGGTAACAGGGATCTGCGGTGGCTTTCATGCACGCTGCTTCACCCCTGAGCCGCCGGAGGTGTCACCTGAGGTACGGGACAGTGAACACCGGGCTAGCTTACTGGCCACAAGTGCCTTTGATAGCTCAAGGCTGCCTGTGCTCAGCCCAGCTGTGCCCTGTGTGGGCACAGCCAGAGAGGTTCCTCACACTGCTGGGGCACAGCCCAGCAGTGAAGGCACAGAGCAGACACAGCTATGAAACCACCCTGGTGAGGCACGTCTGTCTCATTTCTTTGAAGATGGACAGATTTCAGAATGACTCAATAAAATTACAATTCACAATATTGAAAAAGATGCTTTAAGAAGGCACTTTTAGATAATCCAACCCAAGACCACACTGGACTTCCCTGGAAAAAAAAATGAAATCACTATAGAGGAAAATTAATATATTACAAACATTGCAAAGGTGTTTTGCTAGCCAAATTGAGGAAGGAATTGATCACTAATACCTGGATTCAGGACCTGATTTCCTACTTGATAATTTCTAGATTTCATTATGTCCTTAAACAAGTGCCTAATTCTGATTCAGTATTCTAGTTTGCATTCCAAAAAAACCCACAAAACAAGATATTATGTGAAACAACTTATGTTTATATGTACTTCCAGGCCTTAAAAAAATTTGGCACACACTTTTCTATGACATAGTTCAAAGCAGTGTTTTATATAATCGCTGTATTTCAAAGGCATATGAAACTGAAAACATGATAAGAAAATGAGAAGTGGAATGTTTAACTTCAAAGAGAAATAAAACCTCACTTCCTACTTCTGCCCCACTGTTCTACATTGCAGTTAAATGAGAAGTTTCATACACAATACTGTGATTTATCACTAGGGAGAATGTAGAAGCTAGCTTGTACTTTAATAAAGACTGCCCAGCTTGTGGAATTGTGATGCCCAACTGTGAATGTATTTTACTAATAAATTACATCCACTCAAGAAAAAGACATGAATGAAGCTTTAAGATGAAAGTAGGGACAAGGCATTAAGAAACAGAAGGTTAAAACAGCCCAAGACTTACATCAAACTTCCAATTTTTGTTAATTTCTTAAAACGCTAAACGAAAGAGTGAAAGTAAAACTCCAAGGCTAGAGCAAAGGCATCAACAGGGAAAACCACATCAGTAATCACCAATATAGAATCAACATCCCATAAACTCGTCTGTTTCAAGCTGCCAAAAAAGAAGCCACAAACAACCAAACAAAATCACCAAAAAACCCCTTTCATCAGAAAAATCATCTTTTTTGTCCCTGCTCCCTGAGCCCCACCAAGGACTAGAGGGAAGCAGGACAGTGCTCAGAGCACTCAGAGAGCTCAGCTAAGCCAGACAGGGCTCACCAGGGTCTGTTACCCACCCAGTGGGAATTCCATGGAGGAGCGAGTGGGAGCAGGAACCCAGCTGGGATCTGGATTCCCCGACTCTTTCAATGTGTGCCGCCTTTCATCCAGCGCTTGTGGCAACTCCACAATTAAGAGCCTAATGCACGTAAGATATACTTTGCAAGCAAAACATTATTCATTAACAAATCTGATTAAACTGCTAATGCAGTGAGCACTAGCACAAGTTCAGAAAGACAAATAGTCTCAATGGTGCAGTGTTTGTGAGGAACATTACCCGTAAATGGATTTTAACTATTTAAATTGGCTTCTGTTCAGGAACTATGAAAAGACACAATGCAGCACAGAACACTTCATTTAGCTTACTGGGCTTAATGTGAGGAGGAAAAAACCCCACATATTAAGGTTTCTGACTTCGGAACAGTAATATGTGTAATTCTGCAAAGATACCTGTGTGATAATCCTGGACTTTAAAAAATTCCCCAGCAGCACTTCACTGATTATTAAAGATTTGTTGGCAAATGATGTTTCTTACTGTGTGTAGAATATTTTAAATCCATTCCATATAGACTAAATCATGTTCAAATCCTGGATTCCACAAATGTACACTGTGCTTTGCTGCTGTACTGGTAAAACTGTTCAGCTTTCATCCCTTTATAAGTCTTGTGATATTTCAGATCATGAAGGCAAGTTGTTACAGGAGAATTTTAGCTTTTATCTTTTTACTAAAAGTATATTTTCATCATTTTGGCAGGACTAAAAAAAGTTCCCACTGGCCATGACAGACATCTGATGGCTTTCCCTCCTTTCACATGCCTACTTTTTCTATTTTTTTCAGAAGCCTGATATCAAATCCTGTAAGCAAGTAACTCGGGCTGATACATGCAAATAAACCGTAATAGCTATTCCTGCTTGATTGTGCCCCTGCTAAAGACAGGTCCATTGTGAGCCCTTTAGGAAGGACCCATTTCACTGCAGGCAGGCACCAAGCCCTTATCTCCAGCTGCTCCGTGCTGTGAGCGGCTGGGGCAGGGTGTGGGAGCCCGAAGTGTGGGATGTCTCGGAACGATCCCGGCGCTGTGGTTTATTGCCTTCCTTTGATCCCTCTCTGAGAGGTGGTAGGTGCACAGCTTTGACCTACTGAACTGAGCTATGCTAAAATGGCCAGAACACTGCAGTAATTATTTCATTGTATGACCAAGAGCTCCAATTGCTTCTGTACAATGCCAGCCCACCAAAATGCATATTCCTGGGTAACTTGAAAAATGAATAGTTTAAAAAACTCTAGGTGGGTTTTTTTTTGCTCTTCCCATTGATCTTTTATTTCATTCTCTAAAACTCAAGATAAGCCTCAACCCAGAAGATCTGAGATCAGTAAGAGTTTTGACCAAATCAGAGCTATAAGATTTGGTCCATGGTTTCTAGAACTATTCCTGCAGCCTGAGAAACATTGCTTGTCAAATCTCCCAGTGATAACAAGCTGTGTACACACACTGTTTACAGTGGCCTGATATAAACTTTACATTATAAACTCAGAACCTTTTCTTCCTACAGCAGCCTGTTTTATATGTTCAAATCTTGTTTGATGGCAGTCACAAAGCCAAGCAGTTTGGAATCTCTGAAACATCAAGGGAGATAGAAATCAAATGGTGCTCAAGCTAGTTAATTAAAACATTTCAGAATCTTTCACCTGCGGAGTCAAGCTGTTTTGTTAAGAGAAGGATTGAGAGACTAACAGAGCAGGTGCTGCTGCAAGCACAGATTGCCAGAGAAAACCACTTTATAGAAGCCCATCAGAAGTAGTCTGACTACAGGATCTAATAGAGAGGGCAGCGTATGCTCACTGCTTCTCATTACCTGATTGTGAAATCTTTAGTTTAGGAGAGCTCTCATTGAAGTCAATAGGGATTTTCCCAGAGTCAGACTGCAAGACTGGGACCACACTGTGCCATTATGGTAGATATCACAAAGACCAGGCTGCCTATGTTAGAGTTTTCAATGGCAGCATCTGATCTGAAACCAAGTGAATTTAATAGAACAGTTTCCATTGATTTCATTGCAGACCAGACCAGGGGAAGAGTCAACTAATGGCTGAAATAGTAGAACGAAGCATCCTTGAAGTTGTTTAACAGGTTGTGAATATATATATATATTTATTTTCTCTCTCTCAAGGGGGAAAAAAAAAAAAAGAACAGTTATTAGGGACTATGAAATGATAGCGCAGAAAGGAAAAACACCTAAGCTGCAATCAGTTGGAATGATGTGCATCCTGCTTGGTATTTCAGGGCATCATTTATTGATTTTTAATGGAAAAGAATGTTAAAAGGTCAGAAGCAAACATCTGCACACCACTGCACATCTGAGCAGTGCCAATGAAGTCAATGATGCTTGATCCATTTGTGCAGAAAGACTAAGGCCAATGCTTACAATACCAATTGTCCAGGACCTGTCCTGCTGGGAGGTCTCTTGAGCCCTGGCTCTGGAGGACCTCCTTAAAATCATTGCTGGTGTGTGTGAGCAAGAGTATTTGCCTCAGTCAGCAATTTCCAGGACACGAGCCTTAATCTGTGTGATCCTTGGGGCAGAGGGAGTAATTTATCTGCATTTATATGGATGCCCCAGTCCTACCTAGGATTATAGGTAACAGCATAAAACAAAGCACACCACTTCTTTCCAGACAAAATAAGAGAAGGGAAACCAGAGGATATTTTAAAGGACTTTTCTGAAAACATTTACTTCAGGAAGAAACCTTCCCAAACCCTTGTATTCCCACTAGGCTCTTAAAATGCAATCCCACTTTCCTACTCACCCCAATAAAAGTTGTAACCAAGATAAAACACTTTTACTGGGTTGAACCTTGTTTCTCCCAGTGAACTAACCTCCTTCTGGAAGTTCATCTTTGCTAGGACAGATGTGCTGCCTCTTTTCCATTGGTGCACCTTTTTGTTAGCAGTTACATTTGTGTTGCCCCAGAAGACATGAACATGGACTTTACAGGGGCTGCAAAAGAGAGACACCTTCAGAAAGAACGAGTGGCAAAAAGATGGATGTGCAGTAACAAAGATTCTTTTCCCAGCTTATCTCTCTGTTCCCTCCCGTGAGTGAGCCGAAACCAGTTGTGTTCTCCTAGTCTCAACTGTACTGCTTGATAAACATGTGTGAATCAAAGCAGGTAAAGCTACAATTAACAAAGAGCCACTTTTTAACATATAGGATTTTTTTCTTAAAACTATCATGAAAAGATAATTCTATTGTAATACGTATTCTGTGTTTGCAAATGCACTATTGTTTGCTGTGTGTTAACTTCCCAAGGTTCCTGGCATTCATTACTGCCAGTCACCATCTCTATCAAATGAGCACACCAGTCAAGATGAGATTGTACAGACGAACTTCTTTATTTTTCAGAGGCAATCTGTCCTTCTGGTGCCCCCTCCCCCTCTTGGATGTTCTTTCAGAGATAAAAAGAGCCTTTCTAAGCACTTGCTTCCTTTCCATCCCTGTTCTTTTCTAATAAGCGATGGCTCGGTTACAGAAGGCTTGAGGAAGGGTACTGAACTGGAGTCAAACTTGAGATTCCCCGTGCATCTACTTCTTCACTTGCCAACCACTGTAACACTGAATCATCTTACAGGTTAAATTCATTACTCTCTGTTCATTATATGGAAGTCTTTTAATGAAAAGTGGTACATATTATTATGGTATCAACGTCATTTTACGACAACTCTTAGTGCAAGATTTTCTTCCCTGCCCTGAAGGGGGAATGAGTAAATGTAACTGCCCTTCTAGGTGCCTTTTCCTCAGGAAGCAAACTTAGGCTTTCTGCACCAAAATACCTAAGCACCACTATCTCATATGAGAGGGCCAAAGCTCTGAGAAGCAATGGCAGATTGAAGCCTCTGTGCACATATAATTGGGACAAAGAGCCATACGAGTCAGGATTACACATGCGTGCATAATTATACGTTACCCAGCAATTATGTGGAGAAAGCACTGCCCATCTAGATCTGCAACAGCTACTGTGCACGCACACAAAGCATCGACACGCTGCCTTATTGAAGAACAGGAATGGAACAACTTTTAAAAAAAAAAAAAAATCACCAAAGAGGACAAAAAAAAGCATATGTTAAGGTATGATTGACAGCCGCCATAATGGACTGTCATGTCAAAAGAACTGCCTTGCTAATTCTCTTACATAATGAGCTAGATGCTAGGCTCTCCTTGCAAGTTTGATTGTGCACCCTTCCATCAATCTTACCGACATCTTGGCATCTAAAATACAGCAAAACCACTTAACAAGGGCTCTTTAAACAGGCAAGAGGAGGGATGTCTCTGCGTATTAAATGTGATGTGGAGGTTGCTATGGTAAATTTGAGCATGTGAACATTGCAGTGCAAAATTCCATACTGGTGGCTAGAGCTGAGGCTAGCCATGCCTCCAGGTTCTTTAAGTATACTTGGATTGCATTATTCAATGAGTGGAAAAAATATGGTTCTGGTGCCACTTTCATGGTAAGGAAAAAAACCCCTGCCTTTGTCTAATCCTTTTCTTTGTGTGTGTCTGTAGATCCCCAGGGTATTGATGAGGAGTATCCAAAATGGGTTGTAGTATGTTCTCTCTGCAGCTTTCAAATATGGGGCTCCATCCCCCAGACTCCTTCAGTAACTAGGACTGGAAATATATATGCATTTCTCTCTCTTTTTTTTTCCACTTCGTCTGGTTGTCACAGTTACATAATGCTGCCAGTTGTAATCGCAGCTCAGTGGTGTTGTTAGGCAACTCCGTTAGCTTTAGTTATTGAATTGAAAATTGCTGTATAGGTGTCGACTATCTGCCCTGCAGTTCTGGTGATTATAGCTTTAACTATTGGCACTTCCCTCATTACCAGTTCTCTGAGTTCCCATTTTGCTTGCCAGATTTATAATCCACAGAGCCCCTTCAGCTGTGAACTGCTCCCACCCAAGCAATTGGAGATTAATTGCCAGCTCTACTCTAGGGCCCTGTAGCAGAGGGGGACTGAGCTGCTCATCAGAGTGAAGTTCAGTGTACAAACATTTACTGGGATTTACTGTTCTCTAGGTTATTTCAAGTTTCCCTTTTAGAAGAAATTCCATGGGAAACCTACTGATTTCCCAGCTCCGTAGTGACATTTCTTAGAATGTTTTTGTTGTTTCTACTCATTTATTATTGCAAAAGTATCAAAATGAGAAACACACTACAAGCTCACTGATATCTCTGCCATGGCTCATAGCACACAGGAGCTGCCACCACCATTATGCCTCTTTTATCCGGTGACTTTGGAGCGATTTATTCAGGGGTATTATTGTTTCTGTTTGTTCCATTTATCTATTTCTTCCTATCTTTTCTTGCTCACATTTTTAAGTTTTAAACATCAGTTTAGCCTGTGCTCCTAATGTCTGCCTTTTCCTTTTGGTGAAGAAACATTCCCCTCCACAAAGCATCATTTTTTGCATGCGCGATTCCATTGTTCTCCCTTCGCAAAAATCAAACTCTCTGGCAGACAAGTCCTGGGCTGACTGAGCACAAATGCTGATCTGACTATTCAGTATGATCCTCACAACTGGAGTTATTTTCAACCTCCCCAAACCTCCCTCTTTCCAGCACTTGGTTGGTTTCAACTTCCAGGGGTTTTGTGCAATTGGTAGCAACATTAGAGCCTTCTCTGTACGTTTGTTTAAACACATTTAACAGGACTCTTATCTTTCTTCAACTCCAAAACGTTTTCCTAAGGCACATCCCATGGCTCCAGAAATCAACCCCATTCTATGTACAACACCTCTGACAGCAACAGCACCAATTCTGTCTCACCCAGCCTACCTCTACAATTTCCACAGTCAGATAACAGCCACGAAGAAACAAATTTCGTACCCAAAGCACCATTTCTCAAGCAACTGTCAGTACAAGACTTGTTTTGCTGGGGTTTCTTACTCACCTCATGCTCCCCTCCCTTCTCATTGTGGTTCCAGGCTCGTTCAGTGCTCTGGATTGCTTCCAGCCCCTGTGCTCCCTCTTATTCAGCCTTTCCTCTCACCATTGCAGACCTGCAGCCTCTCCCCCAGCAGCACCCAGGAAGCATCAAGAGCTTTGCCTCCCTGCAGGACCCTCCCTTATTTGCCACAGCTGTTACCAAATAACTGCCATAACTGTTCAATTATTAGAATTCCACCAAGGTATTTAAAAGCTTGTGGCTGTACCTTGTAGCTTCATGGGGGTAGAGGTGACTTTCTGAAAGCATGAACAGATATGGGGAAGTTACCAAGTCCATTTTAATAATTTTAAATTTCATTGCTGTCCCGTATTTCCTTAACACTTCTGCTAAACTTTCCCCCAGTATTTCTGTGTATATTTTTCAAAGCTGTATGTCTGTTTTGGCCACATATTTGTTCAATTCGCTTATGAACACCTTGGTAACAAATTCATCCTCTGGGTTCCTGAATCCTGCTCCAGCCAATCCCATATAAACAGAAGCCTTACCCATTCTGCATGTATCAGTTTAATATGACTGAGATATTTCCATAGGCACTAGGAGTGAAATTTGGAGTGGGAAGAATATTTATGTGATGAAAGCATGTATTAAAGACTCTGTTCAGCTCCTGATTCTACCTCTCATAAGCTTTTTGGTGATCATGGAAACTGCTTTACTCCTTTATGACTCAACTTCCTACCTGTAAAATAGTGAGGATAATCTGTTTAGAATGACCAGTGCTCATGAGGTTGTGTGAAAAGAGCTACTAGACAGGCAAGTAAATAGAAAGATAAAAAGATCTTTTGCTCTCATCTGTTGGAGTCAGTTTTTATTCCACCTAGCCCTCTTCAGAGTACTTGAAAGTGAAAAAAGAATTATGTTTCTCAGTGGGCTAGATAGTCTCAGCGAGAGCATTTCTCCATTTTTTAAAAGTATCTCTCATTTCAATTGTCATTCAGGGAATCTGGTTTGTTTGTTGGTTTTTTTTTTTCCCCCACTTGTGTATCTGTTCTACTTCTAGCTTTGTTATCCTGAGTTCAAAAACATTTCCACTCTTCCTATTCAGATGGTTTTGTGTTCAAAACTCCAGATATCAGCAGAATATGACTTGTAACACGACATTTAATATTTTTTCAAGTGTATATTTCTCTATGGGGCTTTTAAAATTGCTTCTGGTATGGGCAACCTCTTAAGAGAAAAAAAAATTTCATGGCTGTCTTGCTTTGCATTAACATGTAAAATCACCTTTCTACATTTTGCAATTTTGTGGTTTCTTCTATGACAGTACAGATTAATGGATGCATTTTTTGTTTCTCAGAAAGATCTAATCATAGCACAGGAAGAGAAGAGAAGCCAGTGAGAAGCCTCTGATCAGCCAACTCTCCCTAGATCAAATGCTCTCTGTTTGGGAACATCTGCCTTAAAAGATACCACCTGTTCATAAAAAAATACCAATAATAAAGTGCTCATATGTCAAATATTGCAAGGAATGTTTAAAAGCCTATAATAATCATTCCTTGTAAAGTAACTAGGTTATAAATTTAAGCTGAAAATTATATTGAAAAGCCAAAGCAAGTACATCTGCCTCTGTGGTTGGTATGACAGGATGGTGCATGTAGAGCCATGAGCACATTATAACATTTGATATTTTTAATCAAATCCCATTTTAAGATGTGATGTGTGTTACTCCACTAAAGGTCATTTTAGTTACAGTAGCATTAAGGGTTTTCAATAAAACATTTTAAATGCCAGTTATATAACTGCTTTTAAAACATTTAACAGCCACGTTGGTTCCATGACCTGAGACAAAGGATATTTTCTCAGCACTTTGATATATTGTGGCTAGATTATCCTTATGGGAATGTTCAGTTCCATAACAGCCTCAGGTCATCCCATAATATGTGGTATAGGATTTTTTTTCACCAAAACAATAATTGCTAATGAAGCCAATGGTGATGGAAGTTCAGTGACATGGCAGAGGATGGAGACTGCAGTCAATAACAGCAGCAGACACTGGCCAGTACAAGAAGTTCATCAGCACTGTTCAAGGACAAGGAGATGCAGCAGTAAGGGATGAACACACACAGATCTGGGTCTCAGCACTGCACGGACGTTACAGAAAAATAACTCAAGGAAGCAGAAGTTTTTTCCTCCCCTGCATTTCCAGAAGTTTTGCACCATTAAAATATGCTAGAATATAAGATATATAGAATATAATATAGGATATGTAGGATATAGTTTCAGGACTTCATATCCAGGTGTACCTGGGCACATACAGAGATACACCACTCCACACCTCTGCTTTAATTTTGAGACAAGGGGGTGCTGTGAGATGAATGAGCTCCACGTGATGTACAGGAGACTCATGCCAGATCTTATTATTGAGGGTAGACAGCTATTTCCTGTTGGGTTCTCTGCAGAAAAATATCACTGGAGCAGCATTTTCAGCTGTGGCATCTCCCCTGCCAACTCTCAGATGCTGGATCTTGCTCCCAGACCCAGCAACCTTTTTGACTCACAATCCATGTGGCAGATGATGAGCCAGTCAACAGGACACATTACCCTCTGTTTCTTTAGTTTATATTTTTTTCTTACTTATCTCTTTGGGTTTTGGGTTCTTGTGGTTAAAGCCACCTATTCCTATGCAATTCTGGACTGTGGAGTGTGGATGTGGCTGGCAGGAGGTTCCAGCCATGCTTGTAGACTTCTGTCCCCTCAAAGCAAAGCAAGTGGATTTTTTTTTTAATAAAAAGATAGTATTTGTTGCAAAAGTGAAATAAAAATAATGTATTGTTATTTTCTCCTGCTGTGAGCAGGAGTTATTTGATGACCTTCTGATGGCCTGTCCAGCATGAATTATTCTAAGAAAATGTGTATATTTGTTGAAAAGCAATATAAGCAAAACCAACAGTGGCAATCCTTTTTCACTCCTCTTAGGCATCATGTCTTTTTCAGTGTCTTCAGGTCATAATGAAATTAAGAAGTTGCTGTGCTTCAGAATAATATCTTCCACAGCCAATTTTATCACAAGCCAATGAAATAAATGTTTCCAAAGTGAACAGCTGGCATCTCTTTTCATAAAAGATTCCTTTTTAGAACACTATTTCCAAACAATATTACAGTGGTTCCATTCACATGGCTATAGTTAAGACTGTGTCAATACTTCTCTTATAAACCTTGTTTTTCAAGAGTTTATAACTTTACAGCTGAGCCATAATTAGCTGAGCTTTGAGTTAAGGCACAAGAGTTCAGTCTGTCTGTGAGGGCATTTTTGCTGATATTAATAAAATCAGTTTTAAATCATACAAGAGTAAAATACAGTAATTTATACGCATAAAAAGGATTCTTGAACATTCAACAGCTTTGATTTTAAAAAAGGAATTTTGACAAGTGATTAGAATATACTATGATCTCCATAGTTTTTGTCTTTTTAAAAGAAAAAGAGCAAAAAAATCACTTTTGAAACTTAGTTTGACAAACATGGAAATTCAAAATCAAAGTGGATGGTCTCCCCTTAATTTATGTAGTTATGAAGAATGGGTACAATGGTCTCATTAAAAGACACAGAATCAAGCTCATGTTCTGTGGCTTTACTCAGTTCTTGCTGGCATGTAAGCAGGGTTTTTATACTTGATATCATTTTGTTTGAGTATTTTATGACAAAACCAGTTTGCATCCTGCCTGTTGTTTTATGGTCACTCCAGCCCCAGCTAACAGCCCGTCTTCCTGCATCCCCTGTTTCCAAAGCCGTTCTTCATTACAGTGCAAACACCTCCTGTTTCCCATCCCAGTCATCCTCAGCTGGGCTCCACTGCCAGCCCAACTCACCCTTTTAGCAGAGTCCACCCTGGTTTCTGTCGCTGGGGCTGTCCTGGCTGCAGCAGGACTGCATGGCAAGGAGAGCCGGGTTGGGCCCACTCACTGTGTGTCTCAATGGCAGCGTCTACTGGCCATGTCCAGAGCGAGCAAACAGTGAGAAATCCTTCTAGTGACACACAGGGTGGGTGCAGCCAAGCACCTCACTCACAGACATTCGGAGTGGACCTCTGCATTAATACAACCACATGACGCCCCTTCCCCTTTCTTCCCTGTGGAGGCACTGTCAGTGTTTTCCTCCTTCTTCCCTTCCCAGTCAGTTCTGCACATACCCTGAGTTTGGCAACATAATCTTGGTTAAGGTAGGAGACTTTTTTCTAAACAGAAGGATAGTTGGGGTGATTTGGAAATACACCTATTTTAGCCTAGTATGTTATCTCAGTGATGCTGAGCAGGGCAAAAGGGACAGACTTTCACCTCAGCGTTACAACACTGTGGAAACAAACACAAACCTTTAATGTCAGAGTGCAAACAGCAGCCACAGAGCTCTCCTTGTTACCACTCCTGACTGATCTGTTTGGGAATTGCAGGCTAGGATGACTGTATCCCTCTCAGGCCAGAGTTAGCTGTATTTCACAGTCAGAAGCCTGCCTGAACTCTGTGGCCATCACCCTCCACAAAAGCATGATGTTAAAATTGTTTCTTTGAATTGAAATAGAATCAATACTTCCCAGGAGACAGATGGGCTTTTCTTTTCTACACTGAAAAAAGAATCAGTGTCTGGAGTTCTGGTTTAAAGTTTTCATTCAACTACAGGACAACATCAGGAAAAATCAGCAGAGATCAGGCACCTGCTTTTTGTCCCTCATCAGCCCTGAATCTTAGAATTTGGCATTTTATATAAAGGGAGCTTGCTGTTGCTCTTGCATGCAGCTTTTTAAACTACACAGTCTGGCTCAGGCAAGAAGGCCATGTTTATTCTTTTTCGGAGCTTTTTCATTTTTACTTGTAGCTGAATCCTCTAGGTCAATTGTATCTGCAGGGGTGGGAGAGGAATTTAATTGCTTTTACTTCCTACCTTCATCTCAGGGTGACCAGTCCATTAATAATGCACAGGAAGCAACTAGGAAATGCATGGTAGATTAGGGATTAATTGATATTTGGAAAGATTTCAATCCACATTTGAAGGAAAAGGTTATGCACTGTAGTCCAGCTCTAGTTACTATGTGCATTTGATTATTACTTCGTCCAGCCCTGCTTCTTCTGGTTTTAGATCTGTTTCCCCCTTTCCTTGGCCATCAAGGCTTTTACAAAAATTTCATCATTTGTTTCTTGCTAGAGGTACTTGCTATGTTTCTGATGCACACCACTCGATATCAAATAAATACACATATTCCTCTGTATTTTCCAGTAACTATGGTTTTTTTCTGCACTGACACCACCCACAGTTCCGTTATGAACAATTTGACTTTCCAAAACGTTATTGATTTCTCTTCTTGGAAGGTACAAGATTAATAGCTTTAGAGGCAAAAGTCCTTCAATCCTTTCACTGAATAGGTGCTGCAAGCTTGCTTCAATGCCTGCTGATGTGCTTCAGCACATCACTTTTCTTTAGAAACATGAGCGAGGCACTCCTCAAATCAACAAGGCACTAAAATACAGGAAACAGATGGGTAATTCCAGTGATGTCAGGGCAGGAAGGTATGATTTAGATGGTTTGAAAAGGACGAGCCTGACACCTCGACTTGTTTTGCCATAGAAATGGTAATGACTTCAGTAACTTCTTTAGCCATTTTAGAGGCTTCAGAACAGCTACTATTGGCACCCATAAAACCAGTAACTACTGGTAGCAGAACTTGACTCTAGCTGTCAGGAGTAAGGAATGAGTGTAAAGAATAGAAGACCCAATAGAAAAGATATATTAGACTCTTTTAAGACCTTGAGAAATTCACCATCTTTTCCCAATGCTAGTTACATTAAAAATAGACTAAAATAAGGAATGTAACATAAATGTCCAGTTACAAGCACTTTGATAATGTTAGGTGAATTGAGCAAAGACCTTTTGAGGACCCCTGGTGTTACAGCAGCTTTTATGATGGTATTTGAATTTGGGAGTAATGGATTCTTCTAAGCAGCTAAAGCCAGACAATTTGGAAGAGTTTCAAGGCTGATAAATGCACACTGCAGAGAATGTAAAATTTGAGTGGCCACCTCAATTTAGGATTAAAATGTCAAAGGAGAGACAGACCTGTGTTTCATATGTGGTACCGTGAAGTATTTGGAATGCTAATCATGGAAACACTTAAGTACTTTTGTAATAAACTGCCCCTTTGGGAGCAGAGCTAGACTAGTTACAAAAGTCTGTCAAGATACAATAAGTGAGTAAAGAAACAGTGATGATGACTGTCCTTTGCAGTAATTGGTTGGGACTGGAGAAGTTCATCTCCTGAGCCAGTAAAGGTCACATCATAAGTGACTTTTGTAGTCTATCAGTGAGTGTTTTGCACTCCCAATGCAGTTCTGTTTTAATTCCCTCTTTGACAGACCAAGAGAAAGGGAAAGTCATTGAAATATAAGAAGTATCTCAAGAAGATGCCCTGGAGGAATCTTTGCTCAACTCACCACATCACATGGTCGTAACAGCTCTGAAAATGCCACCTTTTTTCCATTGCAGGATATCTCAATCCAGGTCTGATTATTATTCAAATACCCTCTGTCTAGGAAGTATGAACAATAAGCAGCATATCCTATATTATAGTATTAAATTAAAAAATATGCTATTCACAACTATTGTTAAGAGCAGTTTTCAAATCCCTTTAGTATTTTTCATCTATAGAGGTATTTGGGGGATTTTGCTAATTCTGGTTTTATTAACATATTTGGTGAAGGTTATCTGAGTTTCATCTCTTAATCTAGGAGACTGCAAGCACTATTCGCAAGCACTGATTTATCTGCTTTGATTCATTAAATAAATGAAGAAAGAATTGTAAACTGTAGTGGTGTCACAATGGGGTAGTTATGCTTTATTTTAATTAAAATCAGGATCTAAAAAATATTTTATTCAGCGGCTATTTACCTGGCTGTGCTTGGCCTAGTTTCTTCAAGTACCTAGAGATTCTGCTGAAGTCTTCATTTGCTCAATCTGCCAAATCCACTGAGCTGCCTTCTGTGTACAGCTCAGGCTGCAGGCACATTTTCAGCCAAAAGAATCTGAATACTCTGGTCACAAGCATTTGCGTAAAGCCCGTGTTGCTTTTATACAAATCTGCTCCACTTTTCACAACTTCCATGCTCTGCACCTTGCTGTGGTTGCAAGCTTCCCCTTGACACTTGAGGAAAGAAGACTCCACAACCTTCTATTCCTATTTTACTTTCCACCCAGTCTCTGCAGGAGCCCAGAGACTGTCATGGGCAAATCTCTGGCTCCAGCGAGCTTGCTGACCAAGAATCACAAAAAACCAATGAAACTTGTAAAATCATCACAGCACAGAAGAATACAAATTCTTTCAAACAGAGGAATCAAAACCTAAAGAGAGTTTCCTTACCTTTGGTCAAACTCCCAGCTACGTGGTTTATGGCTGTGCCTCTTTTTAGTCATGCCCAACATATCCAGAGTTCTGCTGGAGAAAGTGATTATAATTACCAATCAAATAAATATGAGTTTCCATCACAGCTTATTTTTCATTTTAGTAGGCAATGATCTCATCCCTCTTAAAACCAGTTACATATTGCCTTGGAGACCACAGGTTACCTGGATGTTGCTAGGATGCACCATTTGCCTGATTCTCTCTCCTTTTCCTCAGGCACGTTGTCCACTCTCTGTGCTGTTAATCCATTTGGACACTGCATTGTGTACCCCTATGCTGGGAAGTTCCTAAGTGCCCATGTTGCTTACCTTCCTTCTCACTGCACTGTGCTTATCTAGAAACACTGAGCAGATAATATTTGCATGTGCATTTATTTTCCCTAGATGGGCTGTGTCGGCCTTTTGTGGGAAATGTTGCAAACAGACCACAAATGAAGTTGATGTGAAACCGAGAAAAGCAGGTGGATAGGGTTATATATGGATAAATTTAGAGGGGATGTGGAAGACAGAACAGTCTTCTATCTAAACTTCTACACAATCAGTGCAGTTTATCTGACTGACCTGTGCCTACCATTGGCAGCAAAAAGCTCCAGTTGGGAAGCCCTTGTTGGTACTGACAGCAAAGGGAAATAGAGTGAAGAAACCTGAATGAACTGAGTTGAAAAAATAAGTGGCCCAGCTACCTTTTCTCTCCTAATCATCATGTTTTAATACAACAGAATAAAGTGGCATATAAAAGGGTAATGTGCATTTTCTTCAAGGACTTGTTGAAACACATAATACAGCATCTCTGTAATTTACTGGTAATATGTACACAATATAAAGGAGCAGGAGCAGAGTACTATCACTATATTTAGAGATAATGCTGCTTTTCTTTCATAGGCTTGATATAAACTTTGATTACATAGCATTTCTTTAATTTGCTGCTATTCAAGAAAACCCTTAGAGCACTGCAGCAAGCAATGCCTCTCTTTTACATTTGCATTTTTTAATTTGCATTTTTTAATTTCCCAGACTGCAGCTCCACACCTACACAGGCTTCTCCTGTGGGAGGGAAGAGAATATATTTCAGAATGAATGATACTGTTTTTCTTCTCAAATAGCTGTAATTATTAATTCCAGAGATTTACAAAAAATCACTTTGCTACTGTTTCACTTAAGTGTGTAGAGGTTTTTTCCTAACTAACATCAGATGCCAATCTATTGCTCCACTGGTACCCATTTTAAATAGGGCAGCCAAGCAAAAAGTTCAGACTGCTCAAATGACTGGCTGCTGCTCTCAGCAGCCTGCTCGTGCATTCCTTGCATACCCCAAAATGACACTGAGTGCAAGAGGAGCTTGGTGCTTTTAAAGGAAGAGCCATTATGTCCATAAAACGTTAAGCCCCCCGTGGCACACTAATGGCAAGAATCTAGACCAGGTTACTCAGCACAGCAGACTATTTACTAACCAGCAGGGACCAGTTTAGTCAATACCTTTAAACATGTACTAAACCCTACGTTGTAGGAGCTGGGGTGTGTGGCCTGGGTGATCCACATTTTAAACCTGCCTGGGTCTCTCTTGGATGGGGACCTCAACTTGAATCTCTTCGATCTCTTAAGAGTGTCAGGCTCTTCTGAAACATTCAGAAAGGTTATGACAGGAATATCCTACAAAACAATGCTTATATCACTCACATGGCAGGTGACAAAGTCAGGACATCTCATCAAGTAATTCAGCCACTGGTATTTCACTGCATAAAACACAAACTGTAGCAGTGACACTGGAAGAGGCTGAGCACCCACAGCACTCAAAAAGCCTGGTGGGCAGAGCCCCTTCTGAGACCCAGATTTAATTATATTGATGTCTTAGGTTTTAACTTTTATATTTTTCAAATCCTGTACTGCCTAGTGTGTAACTCTGAAGTTTCTTGTAGCCTGTTAACTACTGTTCTCATGCTGGTTAGACATAACAAACCCTCTCTAGGTTTGCACTTCAAGGACACCTTGATTGTCCCAGGTCTCGAAGTATGTAAACTAAAGCCTTGAGAGGAGGAGCAAACTTGGGGTAATTGCATCATTAACTGAAATTATATTTGAGAATTAACCCTGATATGCAAATGGACCAAACTTACAAAAGTGTGAAGAACCCATGACCCAGGGTCCATCTTGAGTGGAGCCCCTCGTAGGCTTTACACTCCCAAGGTGTACCTTTGAAGGCCCTTCAAATAAATACCTACTCTTACTCTGTTATTCTTGTCTAGCCTCTGTTTTCAGGTAGCCACTTCAAGGCATCACTATATGCCAGATTTAGCAGAGGGACATTTAGCTTTCCATTTCCTAGAAGATGTCCAACTAGTAGAAAAAAAAAGAAATGGTCTCTCCTTCACTCTGTTTGGTAGGAAAGGATCAACTTCCTTTGAGTATTAACCTTAAAGAGGAATTCCAGAATCCCAGGTGACACCTATGCACTCAGAGGCCAGAGAGCTGTCCTTCTCTGGGGCGTCTGCTCCTGCCTCACCCACCAGTTCCCCTTTCAATATGGTGGCTCCTGGGACCGTCATTTTTAACCTCCCCACCTGGTGCAGCTTTGCAGGCAGAATCAGGGCCTAAGCTGGATATCTGTATCTCACAGAGTCTTGCCCCTGAAAAGCCTGGGATGCTAAATTTGAGGCATGACATAAAGAGAGAAGGCAACAGGCAAAATTAGACCTGGAAAAGAGATGGCAGCAGCAGGGCAATGGCTTTGCTCAGGAATTAAGCCAAGTACTAATTAATGCCTGTCTATTGGAGGGTATCTGTCTCCAGAAAAACTCCACCCACAGGCCAAGGCAGTAATATGAATTATTTATTTTACTTTCTCTATCCAGGACCTTGCAAAAGAAACTCTACAAACACAGCATGTCTTCCGAAGACTGAACCTTTGCTCACGTAATAAGGTGGGAAAAAAGAGAACTTGGAAGACTTTATTTAACAGTACCATCTCATGACACCTGCCATAACAATATTTTATTTGTCAGTCTTTTCTTATCCCATGTCTCTTGAAGTTGGCTAGTTTACTGCATCAAAGGGCAGGACTAATAGTATCATTTCAGATAAAAGAAGAAGAGAGAAGTGTGCTGTACACAATCTGCCCATCACATCACCTCACAGTTCCATTAACCAAACAGGCACCCCATCTATGAAGAGTTTACAGACATGGCAATCCATGTCAACTCCAGCTTCTTCTCAGGTATGGAAAAAAATGCTCCACTCTTATGGGGTACCTATAATTCAAAATGCAGTACACAGGTTAATTAATGGAACGTTCTTTATGCACATCAATACACTGAGACAGAGAAAGATTTAATAAGTGACACAGCACGAAATTTAATAGACACGGGAAGTATCAGAGCCATAAACAACACTGAACTCCTGGATTTCAGAAAAAAAACCCAACTGTACTCTAATGCAACTATTTCATTTCCCTTTCTTAAAGTATATGTTTCAGACAGCAAATTCTGCTGTGCACAGCATTGAGCACATCATCAGCTCTTTGCAAGTACTGAACTGAATAAATAATATTATCTATAATCCCAGTACCATATCCTAAACCACTAAATCTATTGCAATTTGAAACCTTCGTATTTAACTGACTTTGGTAAAGATAATTCTGAAAGCTGCACTATCTTGGTACGACTAATTAATATGTAATAATAATGATAATCATGACCAATAATACTGCTTTAATAAGGATTTAATCCTACAGATCACTTAATGAAAGCACTTTGATAATAATGATTATTTATTCTTACAGAGCGTTTCTCATGCTAGCAGCTTCGAGTACCGTGATGATTAATAAAGCTAAAGAAATAAAGAGATACAAAAAATAACAAGCTTATGAGGCTGCTAATATGCTGATCTTATTTAATAAACCTTACCAAATATAAAACTGTAAGGGAGATTCTCTTGGGAGAAGGGGAAAAAAACCCCAAACATAAAACCCCTTGAGGCTATGTCAGCAGGATTGAATTGACCTGTGTATCACTGTCATTTCCATTGTCACTCTGGCAAACAAAATAAAATAATAAATAGCATTTAGTGCACTGTGGGCTAGGCTGTCAGCTGGTGTTAAGAGGTGCACTGGCGTGAATCTAAAGGAGCTGTGCATCTGGCCCAGCATTTTCAATGGGCTGCATAAGCGTTAAGAAAATACCTAATATGTCTTGTCCATGGTGGCTTCGATACCCAGCAGAGGAAGGATACGTACTGTAAATGATCACATCTTCTGGTGACAGTGGATATACTTAGCTACTTGGCTGGATTGGGCACACTGAGATCTGTTAGGGGCTTTCTTGGTTGCAATAGAAGTGCCTCTTGCCTTCCTTCTCTCGTGTTCCTACTCCTGCAGCTAAACCAAAGGCTTTGGTATAACCCAAATTAGATTTTCATAGATATTCATAGCAGGCCAGTAGAAAAATTCACCTGGTCCATAAAAGTCCTCCAGAAGGGATCCTTTTAGCCTACAAAGCATTGCATAGGCAGCATTTTGCCAAAATAGCTTAGAAAGGAAATCACCTGAGCTGGCACAATTTATAGCAGCAAAAGAAATCCTCTGCAGGATGGTTTACATAATTAGAGAAGTCTGGTTAGCAATACAGGCAGTTTTTATACACAGTACTTGATCCTTATCAGGAAGTTTACACTGGTTTGACTTCCTTGGCAAAGTCTTGGTAGTAGAGATCAATTTTAAGAGATCTATTCATCAGCAAAGGTCTCTCCTGGAAGGTGAAATTACTTGGGTTGAGTTAACTCTCTGCTTAAAAGAGTCCCCTGAATTTGTTCCTACCTGGCACAGATTGCCCCAGTAGCAACCAGAAACACATTATGGGATGCTCAAGAGAGCAGTCCCCAGGAGGAGGTTTACTGAGACATGAGATATAAATGGAAATCATCCACAGTGATTTGCTCATGGGCTCCACAGAAACGTCCACATGCCGGAGCCAGGGAAGTGGAGAAGGGAGGTGTGATAGGGAGGCCGGAGCAAGTCTTTGGAATAAAAGCTGAAGGAACCATTGCAGGGAAATTCTGCAGTTCTTCCTCTCCATAATCATTTTTGCTCAGGCAGTTTAGGAAATGATTGCACAGAGAAAGATACAAAACAACAAAAAGAGATGCCAGGTAAACAGAAGGCCTCTAATAAAAGAGAAGCCCAGCCCATGGTCAGAGAAACTACATGACGTTAAGAAATAGCTGGCGTGTTTTGAATACACACTATATAAACACTGTCTGAGGTTCATGGAAGTACTGAATGGAACCAACTATCTCTTTGTTAAGGGGATGAATAATATTTCATTCCAAATAACTATCAAGAGTAGCCTCCAGCCACAGAAAGCAAATCTGAATAGGAAGAGATCTTCGCAGATCCAATACAGGCTTTCTACACTACCGGTCGATCCTTCTCCAAACTAATTTGTGTACAAAGAGAACAAAGGGCTGGATGTTTCTCTGGGGACAGTCATATTTTCTAACTGAAGAGTAAATTATGTTGAATGGGAACACAAAGTCATAAAACATAATCAGGCTATTAGCTAGGTAAGAATTGTGGGGAAGATACAGTGCTCCACACTGCATTCCTAGTGTTACATATGATAAGTAGAGACAATAGAAATCAGTGGGAAAAATTGGCATGCAGTGATTTCCTTCCCTGGGCCTCCTGCAATTTGCAGAACTCTGCAGAATTTCTTGGGCTGCTTGGTCAGCTTTCTCTTTTGCTGAAATATACTTGGATTTCAATGCTAACTACCACTGCTACAAAAGGAGGGTAGTTATAAAAGGTTGATTTGCAAAAATATTTATAAATTCTGCAGCTTTCTATTTTTAGGTGTTCAATTTAAGGCTTCTGGTGGCTGCAGACATCTGTCTTGTCAGAGATTTCTCTGTGGTGCTAACAGAAGTGAAGACTTAGATTCATCATGAAATGGGAACTGGGACTTTGATTCAACAGAAAATAGAACCCAGAGGAGAATCATAAAAGCACACACACACACACACACACACACACACACACACACACACACATTTTCTTTGCATATAAATGTTTCTATTATTCCCAGGATTGTTCAGCAATGGAAATAAATAGGAATTTTGTTAGGGATTTCCAGTGGGATCAAGATGGAGCCTGGCTGTAGCCAGTAACAGCTTTCAGGACAGCAGCAAGCCTAGAACTATAGAATCTTTTTGCATGGAAAAGACCTCTAAGATCACCACATCTAACACCTAACCCAACACTGCCAAGTCTACCACTAAACCATGCCCCAAAGTGCCACATCTACACATCTTCTAAATACCTTCAGGGACAGTAACTCAATCACTTTTCTGGGCTGCCTGTCAGTGCTTGACATCCCTTTCAGTGAAGGAATTTTTCCCAATCTCAAATCTAAAGCTCCTCTGGCACAACTTGAGGCCAATTCCCCTTGTCCTATTGCTTGTTACTTGGGAGAAGAGACCAACCCCCACCTAACTACAGTCTCCTTCCAGGCAGTTGTACAGGGTGATAAGGTTCCCCCTGAGCTTCCTTTTCTCCAGGGTAAACACCCCCTGCTCTCTCAGCTGCTCCTCATCAGACTTGTGCTCCAGCCTCTTTCCTAGCTCTGTTCCCTTCTCTGGACACACTGCAGCCCCTCAATGTCCTTCTTGTGAGGGACCCAAAACTGACCACAGGATTTGAGGTGTGGCCTCACCAGTGCCCAGCACAGGGCACTGCCTTGGTCCTTCCTCCCACCCAACCTGGTGCCATACACGTCTGAGGATGCCCTCAGTCCTCTTATTCAGATCATTAATCAAGATGTGATAAGAGAAATGGCCCCAGTACTGAGCCCTGGTGCACACCACTCGTGACAGCCCCAGGTGGATGTAACTCCATTCCCCACCACTCTCTGGGCTCGGCCACCCAGAGTTTTATCCAGTGAACAGTGTACCCACCCAAGGCATGAGCAGCCAGTTTCTCCAGGGAAATGCTGTGGGAGACAGTGTCAAAGCTTTGGCCCTTCTAAGTTTCTCTCTGCATAACCTCATGACATCCTTGCAGTCTTCCTGAATTGCATGCCCCTTCTTCCAAAGGTCATAAACTCTTCTTTTGTTCCTGAGTTACAGCCAAATCTCTGTTCAGCTGGGACAGTCATTCTCACCAACTCATCTTTTGATACATGGGGACAGCCTGCTCCTGTGCTTTTAAGATTTCCTTCTTAAAGTATGCCCAGCTTTCCTGGACTCCTTTTCCCTTCAGGACTGCTTCTCAAGGGACTCTGTCAACAAGTCTCCTAAACAGGACAAAGTCTGTCCTCTGGAAATCCAAGCGTGTCTGTTTGCTGGTCTCAGTTGTTGCTGTTCAGTCTGATGTGAACTCCTGAGGTTTGTGTTCCCTTTCACTTAGTCTGTGTTTCAGCAACACACAGCTTAATATCTGTGCTTAACCATGTACCCTTGGTTAATGGTTCCCCATGCAGTCTGTCAGTGCTCTCCTCAGTTATTTTGCATTTCTATATGACTCAGAATATCATCTGAAGTAAAATTAAAGTTATCAGAAGCTCATTTGCTCCGTGTTTGTGCTAGGAGGCCAAAGTCCAAGACTTGAAAGGGAATCTTTTTCCTTAAAGGATTATCCCAAATACCATTTTCACAAAGGCTGGAGAGTGTATCACCCACAGAGAAGAGATCATGCAAGACTTCTCCTGGAGTCTCATCAACACCATATTTGAACAACAGAAATGCAAAAGAGGGAGGAAAAGCCTGCATGCATGTCAGTGGGATGATCAGCATGGGGCATGTGATAGGTGTGTGGTGTGTTAGTTATGAAAATTCTACTAGCTAGGAGAAGGTTTCAGAACAGCCGAGTCTAAAAATTTGATTATTCAGACTATAAAGAATAGGAGGTGCTGGAATGTTCTGGAGTACATGGAAAGAATATTAAAACACAACAACTAGGAAAACTTTTTGGAAAAATCACCCTGCTTAAGGGACTAAACTCAGGCATGCTTCATGAGGCAAGCAGCGTGCTTCTGCCATCAGCAAGGTACAGGGGATGGAAGACAAAATTAAGCTCAAGAATGAGTTGTTAACAACTGGGAGAACACCTTCTTGTCTTGGATCCAATCATGTGGTTAATGACATGGTTGGTTTTGATCAATTTGATTTGCATGCTGCAGCTTCTGTTACAAAATCCATCACAGGATATAAAATATTTTGTTTGTTCTTAAGATTTCCATTTTTCCTTTCCTGTAAGGTTCAAAAGAATCTTTTGCTTGTGCTATTTTGCTCATACCATACTTGAAAGCACAAAAATGTGAACTGTTTGTTTATCCTCAGGGCAGGTGCTCTGTAGATTATCACAGTCAAGCTTTGTTGTTCTGCACTACAAAGTCTTCAACCTTGACCTGAGAGGTTGTTTTTTCCCATTTCCCCACCCTCTGAGAAAAGGAAAAATAAAGTGAAAATGGAGAAATCATTCTGTATTCTAAGCTAGTGCTCTGTCTTGCTTTAGTAAGGCCTTTGTTGAACATAAACATGTACAAGTTTTCTAGTTACCTGTACCTGGTGTTACTCAATGCTGAAGCTGGTCTGGGGCTGGAATCACTGTCTTAGCGTGGGTAGAAAATCAGAAATGCAGATTCTTGTGCGGAATTCAGCAGTGTTAATTGCATGACTTAGCAATACTCAGGAGAAACCTTCCAGGTGACATGTAAGGAAATAACACACATATATCCAGAGGAAGGAAACCAGAATGCTCATCTCCCTGCACAATCTGTTGACAACTTTACCCTTACACTGAATGATGACACACAGGTGGAGTTATCTTGTTCCACTAAGGATCTTTTAGAAAAACATGTGTAACAACAAAAGTCTGCAAAGATTTTCTCCTCACAGACAAATATTGTGCAAATCCTAAATTCTGGAGTTATTTCAAAAGAGTAAATCTGTAAAAAATACAAAATGTTTTCTATTTATTGGTGTGTAGGGAAAAGTAATACAGTAAATTACTGCTCCAATCCCATCCCCTAGCATGATCTGTGATACAAGATAAAAAAGCAGACTGCAGCTCAAAACAGGAGGTGCAAAGGTGACTTTTGAAATCCCCCGATCCCAACCTAATTGCTAGACAGTCCCAAAGCATAAGTTAGAGCAGCTTCAAGCATCAGCATCTAAACATGCCTTTTGTTCCAGTCCAAAGCCCATCAGGAACCAGGCCTCAATACCACAGGAGTATTCTCTGGGAAAAGAATTAATAGGTTCCAGAGCCATTTGCTTCATCAGCCTGGAGAAAGCCCAGGTTAACTCTTTGCATCACTTCAGTATTGATAGTTTTGACCATATCTTGTGAGAATATACCACAGTGGCTGCTATTCATAATTTAACAACATTTCTATAGTATCTTGTTAAAATATGCGCCTGATAATCCATGAGTGACCTCTTTTATTATCTGAGTCTGTGAAAGTTTCTGCTATTTTGTTCTTCTGCAGAAATTTAAAGGCTTTAAACAGCCATTAATATCAGGTCTACAGACTTCAAACTATATCTAATAATCTTGGAAAAATTTTCTCATGCCCAGATGGACACTGCCTTGAAACTTCTGACCAGATTGGTTAAATGGCTAAAGCATAAATATATCCCAGATGTTACCATGGATGTTTGTCTTGACTAGTCATTAAACTTTGATATGCATAGACACTTGGCATCAAGTTACATTTTCTTAAAATTCCTACTAGTGGAAATTTCATAGTTATGAAACCCCTTTTTCCTATGAATGCTGAAATGTGGCACGTAGGGCCACTGGGTTTACACAGGACATTCACATATGAACAAGGGAAATATTTATTCATCATGAGAGACAGACATATTTCCCTGATTTTCTGCAGTGACAGAAGGGCAGATGGGAGCAATGGGTTGGATTCTGATCACATGAGGTCACAGCTTGCAGGAATGAGTACACGGGTGTAAAAATGACATAGGGCTAAAAGCAGTCTGCAATGGATCTTGTTCTAAAATAAGACTTTTGTTGACCCTTGTATTTTAAAATGAGTCAAAGGTTGTTGGAAACTCTGTTAGTACAAAATGTAGAAGTTACATTGTTTCATGACTGTAGGTTCCTCTGATAAAAGGAACTATCCTAGCTGCAATAGGAAACCCTAAACCAACCCTACCTCTATTTATATTTCAGCTATTCCATGTCCTTCTCCAGGAGGACCAATATTCCAGCACCACATAATCAGGTGGCTGGCATCTGGGCACCTCTTCTCAATATTCAAACCCATCAGATGTGAGAAAAAGAAACTGCATCAAGGAAATCTCCACCAGCTGTGCCCTGTATCTTAAAACTAGAAGCCCCAAAGTGCGTTGCTTTTGAATTCTTGCAGGGTTACAGGCCTCCAAAATAAATCAACTCTGCCGATTGTGAAACATGCTAGAGCATGTATTGGAAATAACCACTGTCTTTTAAAGTGACAGATTAAAATCTCTAGTAACAAAATTCTGCTGCTTTCCTTAATCAATCTGTAGCCAATTCCACTCACTCTTGCAGTGAAGGATTGGAGCGTTCTTCTGAATATCCTCCAGCAAGCCCCACCAGCCTGCTTCAGACTGATTCTGATCTTGCACCAGCAAAAAATAAACGTAAGTATACTGTATCAGAGGTACTTTGGTGCATGTCCAAAATTAGGCTCCAGCTGCAGACCCGTGTATTTTTATGCTAAGAAATCCTAAGTTGGAAATGCAGAAGAGTTGTGCTGGGGGGGGGCGGGGGGGGGGGCTGGGGCAGAGTCACATTTGGGTACAGTAACGGAGCCACACAACCCAGTTTCTACTGACTCTTCTACTTATGCCTCTTACGTTTGTCTCAATGCTGTCAGCATGCCAAGGCAGCGTTAGGGACACAAAATCAGGAGTGCAAAGGCAACCGTCATGTCTCACTAAGCCATCTATGAATGAGTGTAGATACCTGCTTCCAAAAACGTTGAGATCTCTTTAGATAGAACTGCCTCTTTGTGTGGTTAAGTGGAGTCCTCTGTGTTGAAGTGAGTGAAAGGTCCTTCTTGGCTGTAAACAGTGTATGAGACCATATCTAGACACTGCTCAAGAGAAAAGTTCCAATTGTTTCTAGTACTCTCTGCAGACAACACCTAGAAAAATCCTCAGCAGCTGCAGTGGCCACAGGCCCAGCCATGTGTGCACTGTTCTTAACCCAAACAAAAAACATGGCTCATGCCTGTGGTACTGGCCCAGCACCAAACTGCTCAAAGAATGGAAGAACAAATCTGGGGGAAATTATTCTTCAGTATAATTTCAGTTGAAAGAAAATATTTCTCAAACTGGGCAAACAGTAACTCACAATCAGGACTTGAAGACACCATGATTAATTCTGTCCTTCTGAGTTTGCAAACAACTGCTCCAGGAAGTACAAACAACTTTCTTATTTGTAATGGACTAACTCTGAAACTTAATGATGGCAGTAAAAAAATCAGTATTAGTATTTCATTACCTGACAGCACTAGCAAAATATTTAGCCCAATATATCTACCCATAAGCCCCATACAGTCTCCTTTCGTGTGTGAAATCCATGTGTCACAGACCTCAACTCTGTTCTCCACTGACTTTGTACATGACATTTTGTATGACACAATTATGCATTTTCAACCCAAAAAATCAGTTAGATTTGCAGTACAATGCTGCAGATGGAAAATGGAGACAATGGACAAGACATTATGAGATACACTGAATATCATAGTAGAAGAAAAACCATGGTATGGCCCCTGTTCTGACTACATTATTCATTTTCATATTTAATTCATAAAAAACTTTGTCTAATTTCCACAAGCTTTCCAGCCTCTTGCAAAAAAAATACAGCCCTGGAATCCTGACATCCTCCTGCAAAATTCTGGTTGAGCTGGGTACTTAAAAGTAAAAATATTAATTTTAAAGACAAAGCCCAAAGCTCTGCTCACACAAGAGCTTAAATGTTTAAGCTATTGTAAACAATTTTGGACAACAGTTTTGAAAAAGAAAGTGCCTGTCTTTTCTACCAAAGTCTTTTGAAAAGTACCAGGTTTTGACCGATATGTAAGACTAATGTAAATCAGAAGCAATCTCCTTGAAGTTAATAGAGATCAGATTCCAGGCTTATAAGCTTTTGCACACTGAATTTAACTATCTGTCATGCCTGCGAGGTTACAGCACAGACCTAAAAGAAGGTATGGTGTAAGATCAATGTTAAGGAAAGAGTTTCATTTAAAAGACCATCTTTTCCCATCAGACATGATAGGAGATTTATTATTCCAATATTATTGTTGAAACTAGAAGAGAGAGAAAAAATAAACAGGAACATATATTTTCATTTTATGACTGTGAACAGCATTTCATACTGTAAACATATCTTGGTCTATAACATTTACCCACTAAAAAAAATAATTTCAATACAGTCCTTATTGCTAGCTTGGCAGAGCCTCTCCAGAACATTGTGTTAATGATTAATATGAAGTCAGTGGAATTCCACAGTTGCTGAGAGTCTTGTGCCCAAGAATGAACTGCATTGCTAAATCAGCAAAGACAGTTGTCAAGGTAACCTCTATGTAATCTATTTAACTGGCTCCCAAAACACCAATCAAGGTCAGATAACGCACTCAAGCACCATATGAACACACTCATACGGCATAAAGCTTTGTATCAAGACAGCAGGGAGGAAAAAACCTCATTAGGAAGCAGGGGGAAAAAAATAAATTCAGTTTTGAGAAGTGTTAATTGGGATTGCAGTTAGCTTTGTGGGGAAAGCATGCCGCTCATCTGAATATGTTTTATCTATAGTAGAAGTAATTTCACTCCAGTTCAGTTTGAATGGAAAAATCCTTCTACTAGTGTTAAAAAAAAAGACAAAAACAACCCACCCAAAAAGTGAAAACAGCCACAGATAAATTATTAATTTCATTTATTGTTTTATTAATGCATGTCTGGCATCTACACTCTGATACAGAGTTCTCATTTTGTTTTCTCTGCAATAGATTATTGTCTTATTTAACAACAAATAAAATGCCAGCAGCATCTCAGGGCTGGGGATACAGCTCCCCACACAACATAATTCCACAGGTCCTGCTCCCCGAGGCCTCTCTCCTCCTGCGGAAACTTTCCAGTCAATTCTGCAAAGGAGAAGGATCTATTTGGAGTTACAATCCGATGGGTACCCTGAATTTTAAGCTGTATTTACTTTCTGTGAATTCAGATCTCTACAGTTATAACAAGGGCTGGCAAGAGTCACCGGGATCTGAACTGATTTTTTATTCCAACAATTGCTGTGCATACAAATCAACATCCTTTTCTTGATATTTACTGCTTTGCTCAACATTTACTGCTTTGCTCATCCTGGAAGCAAAGGACATTAGGCATTATGAGAATTAAACAGGTTGTCTGTTTTCCTTGGAGTCTCCATACCCTTGTCTTCTGCTGGGAAGCTACAGCACACCACAACTTCTTACAGCATCTACTCCTCAATGAATCTCAACAAATATCCCTATGCTGCTCACAGTAAAAGCACATACCAGGGGAGCTATTTCCTTCCTTCAGTTATACAATGTCAGTATCACGGTGCTGTGCTAATTCAGGACACTGCTCCTGTTCCACAAAGATGCCAAAAGGTCTTGCTGTGGAAATGAAGAGCTAAAATTAACAGCTCCAAAAGTGCAGAAAGCAATCATAGTAAAGACTATATGACATCTGTGTGCTTAGACAAGATCTTTGGCCAATGCCATTCATATAAAATAAGAATTCTTCTTTAAGGGCAAAAGGACAGCATACATCATACTTTAATGAAAGAAGAGATGTGATCCTGAGAATCAAGAGTCACCAGCAATTCTGCTTAAGTTCTAGACGTAGCATTTCTCAGGGTTTCCTCCTTTGTAACAGCGTGTGAGATCCGTAAGCCTGTCTGGGATCGGCGCGGGATCCAAGGGCTATAAAATCATGTACTAGATTAGGAAACAAGGAAGACAACTGCACATTCTAGTCATCCCCAGTGTGGGAGGGTGCGATGGTGCTACAAGCTGCTGCTTATCATGTTGCTGCTGAAGGCACCCATGCAGGCAGAACCCACAGCCTTCACAGAACTATGCCAGGACTGCTCTGGATCCACTAAGGCTGGGGATAACAAAACTGCTAAGCTGCTTCCAACTTACTTGAGAAAGTCAAGCTTCACGAGGAGACAAACTGTGTTGCCTGTCATAGCATCCCACCTTACAGATGTAGGGCAGATGGGCACCCACTGGCACCCACACGGTTCACCCACATCATGGTTGGGTTCCAACACAGGCTCTGGAGTTTCCATCTCAGGGAGACAAGATTAAGGGCTGGGAAGGACCTGGTGTGGAGTCAGGATAGATGAAACATGAACAATTTCAAATGAACACCTTAAGGATCCAAATATTATTCAGGACATTTTTTGTTAAAATAACCATCATCATAAAACCTGAACATATTACCAACACTCAGGAATTCATCACAGACCTATCAGCTACAAAAAGCTACAGGCTCCATTTTGAGATGAAGAATTGGATGAGGATGTGGACTAAGTGACTTGCTCACTTTCAACAGGATGAACATGGCAGAGTCAGAGGTGGACGCCAAGAACCCCCCAAACCCCAGCCCAGCTGAAGCACTGTCTTTAAAAAAAAACACTTGAGAGCTCTGAGCACCCACAAAACCTGTTGATTTCAGATTTCATCCAGAGGTGAGATCATTTGGCACTTGTCAGGTGTGTTAGCATAAAAGGAAGGAGCTTGTGTATCTTTTCAAGCTCTAGAGACTGTGGCTGCTTTCAACAAGAAATTAGTAGGTTGTCTCTGGGTTTTGACATGTCAGACATAGAGACACTGACAGCTAATGAAGCTCTGAGACAATTACAGTGACTCTCCCATGATGAAGCGAAATCCACCCCTGCATTGCTGGGCACCAGTGTAATGGAAGTTGGACTATTCATAGCATATCCCCTTTTGTGCCACTACAAACACTGATCTGACAGTGCAGATAAAGAGGAAAGAGGATGAAAGTTGAATTCTCATTTCTAAGACAGACTATGTCAGAGATGCTGTACACAGTCAATCAATGGAAGAGTGTTTCTTGTGCAGGTAAGTACCTGATAAGCCAAATTTCAAACTAACAGGACTGTAAATATAGATTTTAATTGCCATCCTGAAGTTAACTTGATATTTCAGCTCTCAGAAAGTGTTTCTGGATTCACAATGACTTCAGCTCTTACATGCCTTTGAAAGTGGATCTTGTTAATTCTGTTACATGAACAGAACTCATTTTATTTCAATCAATACTCTGCCACTGTACCTTTTGTGTGTAGGCTATGTGTTTTCTTTATTAATCCCAATTAGAGTTGTAAACATGGACTGTACCAAAACCACTCTTCTTTGCATCCATAAAATTGCTCTTATATTTCTAGAAAGTTTAATGCAGGCATGGACAGCAGGTAACATCCCTTGCTCTGTGAGGGTATAGCACAGCCAGTGTAGGCAATGCTGGCAGGAGATACCATGCACTTCCTACTCAGAGACAGGATAACACAGTTCTTGTGGACAGCCTAATATAAATATACATATGGAATACAAAGCAGGATGGTCCTATTATCTAGCCACAAAAGTAATTTTAAAAGCCATGAGTAAATGTATATGAAACCATCACACTTACTGCACCACGTCTGTTTTGCAAGTTATTACAATAAAGCCAGGGTTACAATCATTTCAGTCAGAACTCCCTTCATGGAAGTAATTTCTGGAGGTCACAACTTGAAAGCATGTTTATATCTCGGGAAAAAACATCATGCTTGCAGGTTTTTGAGACTTTAAAAAAACCCTCAAAACAAAACAAAAAAAACACCCCCACAACGATATAATCAAAACCTATCTTAAACAATACTATCTGTTGACTTTATTAAACAAAGTTTTTAAATGACGGTTGTAGTTTTTTTTCTATTAACTTCAAAATACTAAATTTAAAGAATTTGCTTATTCCTAATCCCAACATATATAAGGGAAAGCTCTGAAGTAGTTTGAAATTGCAGGTGTGGTTTTCATGCGTCTCCCACCCACCCACATGTTCATACACTTCAAATGTACTGTGAGCTGTGTTTAAAACCCTTGAAACCTGGAGGGGAAGGGATCCCTACAGGCCCAGCCCCATGCATGACATCAGGATCAGCAGTGTAGATTCTCACATCTCCAAAGGAACATGGACTAATCCACACAGTAAGACAGGATTTACAAGACAGACTGTAACAGCTCCTAAGATAGCTGTTACTGCCTCTGTGTTGTTAATGTGTTTGCAAGATTAGTATTAATTACCCAATAAGGGATATATCTGTTTTGAGAGCTTGTAATAAGTCTGTACTTAATATTAAGCAAATCACATGCAAATGAAAGAACATACTGTATAAGCAAGAAAGTATTTAATTATTTGTATGTATTTCAGGGGTTTATAATAAATAAGTCTGTATTTGCAGGATCTATTATACATATATATTTATATACCTATGAATTGTGATTGTATAAAGGATATATTCAATACAGACATCAAGGTTAAATAAGCAATGGAAAGGTGATATAACTAATGACTGCCAATACACTCAAACTTAGATACCTTTGATTGTAGCTGTTTATCCTTTGTATCAAGAATGCTGAGTACCTGTCTGCCCATCCACCCCTCCCTTCCACCAGCTTTATCATTCCTGGCTTAGGATCGTGTTCTGAACCTTCTTAAGCATCCTCTTAACACATGATAATTGCAGTATTTTTCTTAGGTAAACAAGAAAGAAAAAAATAACTGATAGAAGAAATCCAGTGTAAAGGAGTATCATTTCACTGCAGCCCACCAAGCAATCCTGACTTTTACCAGCTGGGACCCCGGCTAGAGACTCTGAACCCTCAGTCAGGAACCCGATAACAAACTGCCAATCCACCGACCAGCAGGAAAGATGCTGCTTCTCCTCCTACCATTCATCACATTCCCCAGCCCCTCTCTGGCAGCAGGAGGGGGTGTGGGAGCAGGGGATGCCCGGCTTGGCTCGCCCCGGCAGAGGCGGGCGCGGGTCCTGGCGCGGGTGCGGAGCCGCTGCCAGCGCTGCCGCCTGTGACTAATCAGCCCCCACAAGGCTCACGCTTGTTTATTCCACTTAGATTCTTCTGCTCCATATCAAAACACAACAGCCAGTGATACTAATTCATCTTCATTTTCTCAAGTAAAAAAACCAACATGGCAACTCAGGCAAATGTTTATATAAAAATGAGCTTTTTATCTCTTGATACCTCTGTGACTGGATTTTCCTTCAAGAATAACAGATGGCTTAACTGTACCAGGTAAAGACTTTGCATGAGTTGGTGACAAAAAAAAGGGTTGTACCGTGGGTTTTTTATAACATAAATCTCCCCCAAACCCACTCCTGTAAACAGTAATAAGAACATGCAGGGCTTTTTAATTGAACATTAAACTCAGAAGTCCCATTACATTCACAGTACAGTATCCAGTTAATACATCCTTTGGGTTTTTTTTTTTCCCTTTGTCCCACCCACAGAGATGTTACAAATTGGATTTAAATTAAATTTCATTCTAAACACATATATTCAATCATAACAAAACAGTGACAAATTAGCTTATTCCATTTAAACTCATTGTATGCTGAGGCTGAGTGCCTCCTGCTCCAACCCAGGGCCTATTTCCCAAAGGTTGGGTATTTAAAGAACTGACGCACAAATATGTGTGCAGCTATTAGCAGGGGAATTGGTTTGATTATTACATGAAATATCAGGTTGAACTGCAGTGTGTGTTTTAAAGTGTGAATATGGAAAAGGGTTGTTTTTATTATTGCGTGAGTAAAGGGGTATAAACGGATGGGGACAGAGTGCTGCAGAGATAGGTGCAGCTGCTATAGAAATGCCCACATTTACTTTTCTCTCTTCTTAAATATAATCTGATATGAAAAGAAACCTGACTGGTAACTTCCCTTTTAACATAGTCTGTTATAAATCCATTGAAACACTGTTCCCCATTAGCCACCTTTCCCATACAGGAATAACATACAAAGAGATTTTCTTGTTTGGTTGTGGGTTTTTTCTCATCACGGCTGGGCCCTTGCTAGTTTTTGCATTTAAAGGAAACCAGAATGGGTCAGGTGTGGAGAGAAGAGACCAAATTTGATACCACTCCTGAGAGAACTTGGATAGATTCCAAATCAGTCTGTCTCAGGGGGTGCAGAGGAGGGCAGAAAAGCAACAGGCATGAAAAAAAGATCCTGAGTGTTACCATGGCTGAACATCAACTGTGGTTAGATCAAACACTTGTGAAGCAAAGGATATTGAAACCGTTATTTGTAAAGAAAAAAAGCCATCATTTCAAAACTATGGTGGAACATGTTTAGAAAATAAACATTCTCAATTTGTCCTAAAATTTGTTAGGAGTAAACAAACTCACTGCTTTTACCATGTTTATGCAGTCTCTATACACTGTGGATATTTTGGAGATAATTCAGAACTTATTGTTAGAAATTTCTCTAACAGGTAGGACCGTGATGTCCCTACATGGGGATGTGCTTTAGCTATCTATTGGCCTAAGATAGTTAGTCACAACTGCTAACAAACAGGAAAAAAGAAACAATTAAAATTCTAATTGGTTTGAAACTTTAAATCCCATCCCAGCATGCACACTCATTCCTCTACACACTACCTGAATCCTAACAAACCCTCTTACCTTCTCTCTGTGGGCTAGCCACGCACAAATTTGCTGCTTCCAAAATTCAAACTCCAAGTTTAACTCTGGATTTAATCCTACCAGATACCCAGAAGCTATGACCTTCTCTGAACATGCTAACATCCTCATAAGAAGGGCTCAGTACCTCATGGAATTGGCTATGAAGGAACATTTAACAGAATTGCTTAGATTGGAAAAACCTCTAAGATGAGCAAGTCCAACCATTAACCCAGCACTGCCAAATCACCACAACACCATGTCCTCAAGTGCCACATCTACACATCTTCTAAATACCTTCAGGGATGGTGACTCAAATGCTTCCCTGGGGAGCCGGTTCCAATGCTTGACAACCCTTTCAGTGAAGGAATTTTTCCTAATATCCAACCTAAATCCCCTCTGACACAACTTCAGGCCTCTGGTCCTATTGCTATTTGGGAGAAGAGACTGACCCCCAGCTCACTACACCCTCCTTTCAGGCAGTTGCAGGGAGCACTGAGGTGCTTCCTCAGCCTTCTTTTCTCCGTGATAAACATCCCCAGCTCTCTCAGATGCTCCTTGTCAGCCTTGTGCTCCAGGCTCTTCCTCAGCTCCATTCCCTTCTCTGGACATGCTCCAACCCCTCAGTGTCTTTCTTGTCATGAGGGGCCCAGAACTGGACACAGGATTCAAGTTGTGACCTGACTAGAGCCCAGCACAGGGGGATGGTCACTGTCCTGGTCCTGCTGCCACACCATGGCTGCTGCAGGCCAGGTGCCATTGGCCTTCTTGGCCACCTGGGCACAGCTGGCTCCTGTTCAGCTGCTCTCGACCAGCACCCACAGGTCCTTTCCCTCCAGGCACCTTCCAGCCCCTCTGCCCCGACCCTGGGGCACTGCAGGGGGTTGTTGTGTGTGCAGGACACAATTCGTGGTAGCTGTCAGCTGAATTTTTTCCCTGCATGCCAATGAATACTGTGAAGTTCTTTTGGACCTTCACGGCTGTACCATACTCACTGCCCAGCTGTAACAACTTCTGGCACCAGTAGCTTTTCCTTTGCCACACAAAGGAGAGCTACAGAAGTGCAGATTACACCTTTACCAATAACTGTTTACAGCTACAGGATCTCAAAACGTGTTCCCCATTCTGCACAAGGTCTACTGAGCAGTGTTTGAGGCTGTACCATCTGCACGAAAAATACTTCCACATTATTGCACCCTATAAATCAAATACAACCGCAGAAAGGCAGGTGGTCGTAAACTAACAGAAAAATCAGACCTATAGTGCACATATATTAGACTAGATCCACTCATCATCTTGCCCAGCGGTTGAATGCAGACAACAGGCCAATTTATTTAGGTTATCTGTGGCTGACAGGTAAGAAGCATGCGTGGGGTGCTGGGAGAGCGTGCACATGTTGGGGATAACAAGGCTTGCATGTTCTGAATGGTCTGACAGGGAAACACCTTCCCTCTGTCCTCGCTGCTGCTGGCCTGCTGGGGGTCCCAGAAAAAAAACCCAACCAATGGAAGGATGCCCAGGAGGAGGAACACTTATCTTAGGAAAGAGTGAAGAGGGGCACCTGGGGTAGATAATGATGCTTAGGTAGGCAAGCAACTGCAGCCAGAGACAAGGGGAAGGGATGTCTCAAAGAGGTAAAGGAATTGATGTGGGTGGGAACTGCAAGTGGGGCAGAAGGAATTTGAGTGGAGTGGAAAAGGAAAAGTTGATTGTCGCACTGACAAGCTGGAATCTTCAATATTTCGTCCACTGTTTGACACCAGGTGTGCTGAAGAAATATCAGCCCCAGTGAGAACTCTGCCCAAGCAAGGATCTCAAGCTGAGACCTGCAGTAAGGAATCTGGTTTTTTAGTTGCTTGGGTGTTTTGTTGGTTTTTTGTTGTTTTTTTTCAATAATCGAGGAGCTTGAGCACCACCAGCAAGATAAGGACAGAGACAGTGGCACATCCTCTGGAACAGGAAATGGTACCCACAGCACAGGATGGTGCTGAGCACCAGGGCACAGCCCCATGGCATCTGAGCCCGGCAAGCAGAGCAGGGCAGTGACAGCAGTGGGTCTTGGGGACAGCGCAGGGAGCCACAAGTGGACAGTAGGTTACACATTGACTTCAAGGTCAATTGAAATCCAAGTGACATTCCAGGAGCAGGGCTGGGGCCATGCACACCTACACTGCAGGGACTGGAGCTGCAGAGGGGTTCCTGGGCCATGGACAGGCTGCCAGGGGGCCGGGCAGGGCTGCTGGGGATTGTCAGTGCAGGCGGGGCCCCAACAACCATCGAGGGATATCTGTCAGATCTATCAGCAGACACAGGAGCAGCTCAGTGCAGCAAAAATGCCAACAGCACGTCACATCCTGACGCTGAAATAAGGGCAAAGCTTAATAGGCACAAGTGACCCTCATTCCAAACCACTGGAACTGCTCCGGTGAGTGCAGGTTACACCAGTCGGAGCCAGTGAGATCCAGCCTCTCTTGATTCTGAGGTCAGATCCAGGCACATTTTAATTAAAGGACAGAAAAGGAAGCAGAATGGTATGAGTTAAAACCTACTGCCAGCAAAAGCCTCATCTTTTAAATATTCTCTGAGACTACTTAAGTATTCCTGCCCCAAGGAAACAAACGAGATTATTCGTATAAGTAAAAACTACTTACACAAGCTATGGTTTGCAAGACACTTTACCAATTACAGAGACAGATTCCTGCAACAGTCTTACAAAATACACAAGACCATTTCTCTCTAGTCTCGAAAAATCACTGACTATCCAAAATTGCAAATTGAAGGGAAGAAAGGGAAAACTGCGACAATAACCCCTCTGCCAATGGTGTTGCTTAAAAATTAGTTTCCTTTTAAAAACCTTTTATTTCCTCTTTACTTTCATTTATTAGAGTATGATTTCAAATAAAAAGGGGCACTTGAAATCAGCACCAGGAGTTTCTTGGACACACAGAAATGTGTCTGATCACAAAATTGCTTACAATGTTAGCGATAAAACCCTTCCTGTGTGTCATGGCCACAAAAAACACCCTTTTTTTTTGAAAGGATAAGGTCCTTTATGATGTTGATAAAGCACTCCTCTTGCAGAAACATAGGGTACCATCAATCAATAACATTTGTCTCTGGCTTCTTTCGTTGACATCCCAATATTGCAACAGCAAATCATAATCCTAGCAAAGTAAACAGGCTCTGGGGAAAAGCAGCTATAAATTGGGCCTGCTTGGATCAAATGAACTCTATCATGAAGGTCTGTTAAGCACTGAGTGTTTTACTTTCTAGCAGAACATTCAAATTGAAAAGAAATAGGTGAATTGAAAGTAAGAGACAGAGGTAGAAACCAGACAGCCAACGTAATTTGGTTCTTCAGTTAATTAGCAGCAGATCACCCTGATAATCACTGTTGTGCCTTGTTTTTCTTTAGCAGTTATTGATTTCAGTTTACCTCAATATTTTCACATTTATTCCTCCTCAGTTTGGAAGATTTCCTTAGGTGCAAAGCTCAGGCTCGATCTGAGCAGACATCACTCCACTGCTTTAATGAGCACTAAGGGCCTGTCGACGTCCAAAGGCTGCTCCAGATTAAACACAGCCCGTTACGTAAAACATCCGAGCTGCATGGGTTTCAAGTGGCTTCATCGGGGTTTAGCTCAGGGTGACCATGCATCAGCCTAAATGAAAGCCAAAGTTTTCCCTGGCACCGAAAAAGGCAGGCAAAGAGAATCCTGCATCTAAATATGGGCGTTCAACTGATGTGACTTTGTCACACAGGTAAGTCTGAGCTCTTTTTGTTGACCCTTCAGTATATAAGTACTGGCCCACTTAAACAACTCCAGTTTTCATAAACAGATTAAATGGTGTTTTGTTATCATAAGAAATTATCATTACAATTATTCCCCTTCAGTACCCTGGAGCATGCTGTGTAGTGTCGTGTCAAGGTTCAGTTTAGATCTGGGTCACACATGCATCAGGCCATGAGAGGGAACAAACTTGGCTGCATTAGTATTGAGCTGTTACTTCCACCTAGGACAAGTGCACAAGCAATCTGTCAATACATGAAGGGCAGTGAGACCTCGAGCCAGGGAGAGCTCACCCCAGAGCGGATTTTACAGAGGTTCACTGATGCCAACACTGTGCAAGAGGTCCAGCTGAACCCCAGGACACAATCTAGACCTTGACTGTAGGTAAAATGCAATGATGAAAATGGGGAAAAGTAGTTAAAAAGGGCTGGTGTGGCCACACTGACATGCTGCATAGACACTTTGAGGGTGATGTCTCTCCACAGTTCTAGAGTACAACATTCTGCTGTCTGCATACTCTCACAGATCCATGCTTGATTTTCATGTGCATTTTGGTACACACAGGTAGTATATTCAAAATCCAACTTCAAATCATAATTATTATCATCAATTATTATTATCAATTCCAGGTAAAGTGAAAAATACTCCTGTGGACTGTGGAGATGTATTTCTGACACAGGGAGCAGGATCTAAAGGCAGATAGCTTACCTTCTGACTCAAGTCTTTACACTATTTACAATTGCTTTCCCAACTGCACAGGTGTCAAAAAAAAAGCAAACTGTATTGTGCAGAAAAAGTAACTTTGACAGGTCTAATTTACTGAGACTGATTCATGTGACAGCATAAACAAATCATTCTTGTCAAAGTCTATATTGAAAATGGAGTAAATTGATCGTGGAGTCAAGTGCACCAGTAATTTCAGGGAGTATTGTGATTTCATTTGTAAAACTCTTGCAAAGAGGGGAAAAACCTGTCTTTCAGAGCTGGCTTCAATTTTTGCACAAGTCAGAGCAGCAGAAGAATATGCTGGTTAAGAGCAGACTGCTACTAACAGGAGTTTTCCTGTGCAATCCTGTTACTGTGTATTCAGGGAAGTAACATGAGAAATCCCCTGAGAGCTTTTGTACAAATATACAGTGGAGATCAACAAGAAATCCTCCGAGTGAACAAAACATTCTGTATGTGTTTTCTTACTGCTTCTGTAGGGGCAGAATGTTGTGACTGATTAGAACACCAGTGTAACACGCAGCTTCTTACTGGAATTGGTTTTTATGCTTAGGAGGAATTAGAGAAACAACATTATAAGAATGATGTTTTTTTAACGTGGGTTCAAATTATATAATCTCTGAAGTCATTGTTTTGTTGCTCTGCAGGGGAGAGGGCGCGTTCCTGAGAGTATTCGCTAACTGACAGCGCCCGAGCTTCTTATCTGGGAATGAAAACCAGGGAGATGTAAACTTTGTGAAGATAAGCAATAGCAAAACTCGTGTGTAATGTATCCAGCGAAGCTAAGGATCCTCCAGGCAGAGAAAGTGAAGCCAATAAGTTATGCTAGACAGGCACTTACAGAGGTCTTCTGGGGTCATGTTTACTAATCTCTCTCTCTCACTCTGTCAGAGTGCAATGAAGGAGCACAAAGCATGCAAACTACAAGGTAGATAAAGAGTGAATTATTCAAAACAATACCTTCACACTTTATATAAAAATAACAAATGTTAAATTGAGAATGCATTTAACCAAAGAAAGAATTTTAATAGCCCAGATCCTCAGTATGCCAAGATCACAACAACAACTGGGATGCGTCTTGCAAGAACGGTTTTGTCCATTTTGCAACAAATGGATTTAATAACATGCCCCGTGTTTTCTCCAACCCCTTGACTTGGTACAGCCCTTTGGCTTAAGTTCCAGCTGACCCCCTCTCCTTCCCTTTTTTTTTAAATTTTCCCTTCCATACACAGAAGGTACAAAATCTACTGTTTGTATTTCCAGGGGAAAACCAATTCTGTCTCAGGAATATTCACCTTTTGTGTTCATCTTTAAGCTTCATAAGGTCAACACAAAATAGGGAAACAGAGCATTAAATTTCTAAAATCAATAGCATGTACATAAATTGACATTCATTACTTTACAGCGATTTCCAGTTTCTCCTTGATTGATTAAAGCCAGGGGTTGAAAATAAGTGCTTTTCCCCTGCCTGGAGAAATTCCCAATTGTCCATGCTGTGAACCTTCCATTATGAGACATGAGACAGCGGTAGCAGTACATGGTTCATTTCACACCGCCACAAAATAGACTTGTCATTCCACAATCGAAAGTAAGGAACCTGATGGAAGAGCAATGTGTCAAAAACTTGTCAAAAGCAGCCCGTGCTTAATGACAACTGAGAACAAGGAAACCATATCCTGAGGTTTTCACTGGCCAGATCTCACACGCAGGGAGCAGAGCAGAAAAATTATCCTGTTAATTTGTTATATGTTTAAATGTGATACTGAATGGCAAATCATATTTTTCAAACTAATTAATTTTGATTCCACATTAATTTAGGGAAGATAAATATTTACAGTACAATTATATTAGTTAATTTACAAAAGCAGAGGGGCAAAACCATTTAAATAAGGGCTGCTTAAATTAATGCTAAGAAAAAAGAGGTATTTTCTCTACACTAAAAGTGCTGGAAAGCTAATGCTGCATTAAATGTCCTGTTATTAAGGGTTCTCTATACTAACATGATAAGTATAACAAATTGATCTTTTGTATGAATTATGTTAGACCCTGAGAAATGATAATGTCAAATTCTGCGGCACAGTGGAGCTGAACCAATTAGATGAGTAGATAATTTGGCCCTTCACACTAATAACACATTGTTAGTAGGAATATCTTCAAAGAAAAACATGTGTCTGGGGAATACTTTGCAACTAGGTGATGCTTTTAAAATGTTTATACAATGGAGATGGGGATCTGGTTTCTTAAACCTCAAATACTAGGAAGGCAATTCTGTAAGGTAGGGATTATAACTATATAGAGATGACAATATTGCTGGGCTTATTAACAGTTACAGAAGCACATACATGTGCATACGGGGTCTATGTCTGGAATATTTTTTTATGGATGGGCTGATTAATGATGGGCAAAGCTTCAAAGAGTCACAAGGATTCACGAGGATTCACAAGTCTGGCAGCTTATGTGTGAAGTTCTTCCACTAAAAAAGTCAGGCTAGAAATGACACTTAAAAAGGGCTTAATGTTAGATTTACAGTGCATCTTGGTAGAGCACAGACTGAAAATTGTGGAGGACTGTCTTTCCTCACAGTGCATTTTTGCATTTATTCTGCTGTCTGAGCACGTGGAAAACTTTTCAGAAGTTTATATTAGACCCTCAAAAAGGCTTAAGTTCACTTCCTCAAAGCAAAGTTTAGAGGAAATGATACACATGCCAAATCACTTGACCCCGCAGGAACCTGCAGAGACAGCAAGTCAGGCTGCCTCGTGTCACAAATGCCAGAACAGTTTTGTTCAGTGGGGATCCAGGGAGGTTTCCACCTATATCCTAGTTGGTCATGAACCTCTGAGTGGCTGCAATTTCACTGAAGTACGTGTGTTGCAAGAGCTGTAATAACATCTAAGAGCAAATTCTTCCAGGTAACTCACATACATCCTGTACAATTCCATTTTTTGACCAAGAGAGACTCAAAGGCAGATATTCACTGAGCCATAGGGCATCGCAGACGTGTAGGGCAGCACCACTGCTGGGGACATGGACAGGGCAATATTTCTCAGTCCCCTGAGATTTATTCTGCCCATGCACTTCATGATCCTTCAGTGGCAAAGGAAGGATTAATGAATGAGTACAGCAGATAAGGAACTTCTTGGAGGCCCCCTCACTCCTAGGAGTATCGGGGTATTTGCTTGCCAGAACAGTCTCATTACCTTCATTTGTCTCCCACAGAGCTGGTCATGGAATCAGGTTTCCACTGGCCATTTACAACCTGTGGACTTTGCCACACTTCTCTGGAGTTCAGAAGGTGAAGGGCAGAAATCAATATTACTCCTAGTGACTCAGTTACTGGGGTGTGTGTGGGGGTGTTCATGAAAGCCTTCAGGAGAGTTTCCTGTGTTCATGGGGAAGTAGAGAGTTTGTGTGGAAGGAACACCTTTGGCAGGAAAGGCAGTATATTGTCAGTTCTGAAACCAACTAGCTCTAAACTCTGTTTGAAAGTGCAAGGATGAATAAGGTTTACATATATATAACTCTTAGTCCACAACAGCAATTCGGGGGGAAAAAAAAATCAATGTTAACGTAACAGGTAACCTGAAACTGTTCTCTGAAATGATTTTCTAAGGAGTAATTATCATTTCAAGATGAACTGAATCCAAAACCCAAGGCCAAAAGAGGTCTTGGTCTAAACCAAGCAAGCACACCATGCTTTGTAACACACTCTCCAGGCTCTCTTTCTGGGGAAGATTTTGCCACCTCCCATCTGAGTTAGGTTACTATTAGCCTTCAACATGCAGATCCACTGTGAATACACCACAGGATGGTTGCTGTAACAGAGCACCATGGGATTTGAAAGGAAAGCCCAAGCACACTGGTTTTGAAAGAAAAAACATAGCAAATGTAACATATGGGAATTTAGAAAAGCAGCTGTTTGATTCTGGGCCTTTTCTGCAAATAAAAAATCTCAGAAACAACAAGACTCACAAGAAAATTTGAACTTTGAGGCAAAATTATAATTTAAATTCCCTAATATTAGCCAACACCTTGACTCCCCTACTCCATACTGAAGGCACTGTGGCTGTGGAATGACATGAGAGTGTGTATGCCTGTGCCTGGCAGAGGGGAGGGCAGCACTGATATTCCCCCTCAGTCTCACCCTCCCCAGAGCATTTACTCTGTTCCTGTTCTCAGAGCCATCTCTGTCTTTTCTCCTCCTGCTACAGACACTAAAGAGCATATTTGGTTAAAAAAAAAACCAACCATCCTTCCACATTTAAAGGACAATAGGACAATTTGCTAATTGAATAAACTGATTATTTTAAGGGCATTTACAAATCCATTCAAAAACCATTCCCCTCATCAAGAAAAAAATTCCTATTGGTGTCGGGAGCTGTCCTTAGGGATACACCACTCTGAGCCTCTCAGCATTGCGCTGCCAGTGTCTTTGTTCTTGACCTGACCTAAAAAAGCGCTCTCTTTATGAGTCACAGAGGATTTATTTTCTGCCTTAGCTTAGCCCCGGCTTCTTTTAGGTAGAAAATGACAGTTTTGCTCAGTTGTGGCAAATGACCTGCACTTTTTATGATGTAGATGATTGTCCAGCAGGATCCGTGCTGAAGCCACCAGTGTAATTGAATTTAGGAGCACAACTGCCTGGCAATATTTGCTAGAAACACCACTCTTGGGGGTGGCAGTAGGTTTTGGAATTCTCTCCTATTTTCCTAGAGATATTTAAGCCTAAAAGTGCAATTTATGAGAATATTTTACAAGATACTCTTTTATTGTCCAGTGAAATATTTAAAGTATGAATTAGATCCTTAGTTCACAGAAGTCCCTAAGAAATGTACAGGTTTATCTTAATTCACACCAACTGAGGGTCTGGTTGTATTAAAACTCTCTCTTTTTCCCAGTTTTATGTCATAGTTTGTCCCTTGAATCAGCTCAGAATAAAACCTTACAGTCTATATACTCAGTTCTGTAACTTGTTAGAGATTTTTGTACATCTGCAGGGAAACATTTTATAATATAGGCATTAAAGCTTATTGATATGTGCTTTATGGCTTATAGAAAACTCTGAAAATATGTTTCAGGATAGTGTTTATTTGAATTTAAAATAAAACTTGTGCAGAGAGGAGTCGTAAATACTACTTACTCCTACAAATTCAAATCAGTTACTTAAGAATTGTCTCTCCCAGATTACCTAAAGGGACTCTTTCCTTAAAATGATTCCTCTTTGAAGCCTGAGTCCAGGTTATAGTCCTGCTTTAAGACATGGGAGGTTGGTCAGAGCCAGCTTCTTTCAGCAGCTCAGGGTAGGGACGGCCACATGGACGGAGGGCCTGCCCACAGCCCCTGCAGTGACACCAGTGTCACTTCACAAGGAACTATTCCAGGTGGGAGCAGCGTGCTCCAGAGAGACAAAGTCCTTGTGTTGGTCCTAGTAACAGACTGTCATTTTCCTTCTGCAAAGCAGAAATGTAGTTCAAATTCTTCCACTGGATCAAGGCAGGCTGCTGATCCCTGGGCCAGAACTCTTCAGCTAATGAAAGTTTTTCTGGTCTGAGGCAGTTTACATCACTGAGGAATTGGGCCTATGTTTTTGAGGCTTGTTGAAGACTGCACTCACCCTTCCTTTGATTTGCTGAGTATTTTTATTAATATTTTTACTTAATTCTTGCCCTGTAAATTTTAATTTTAAGATCTCAGGTCTTTGTAATCAAATTAAAACTTCATTATCTATGTAGTATTGGTACTGCTCAAAATCTGTAACCCTAATCCCACAATGCTGTCGTAGGTGATTTTAATTATTTTTCCTTTAAAATTCTGATCACATTCAAGAGCTTCTAGTGAGAAAAAAAATCCTGAAAATAAGACAAAACCATCTCAGAATAATCAAAAGCTGGAAGAATAAAAATTGAAGTATATTCTTTTAAAATCCTCATGAATTTTAAGCCAACTTTCAGTCTGAGGAGGCTGAGCAATTGATTTTGTATATGTGGCTAGTTATTTACATCTTTTCCCATAACTAGAAGAGTTTAGAATTCTATCAAGAATCTATCTGTTCTTCTATCAAGGTTTTACAGGGCTTTATTCTGTACACTGTGTAAACAATGCAGTGCTAATACTTCTTCCCCCTCTTTCAACCTTCCCATTGGTTTTACATCCTGACATTTGAAAAAATGTAAATGTTAAAGGTTACCTACTTTTATAAGGAAGTAATTTACTCTACCATTCAGGGTAGAGGCACACTATTACCATCAGAAATATTAAATCACTTTCCGATTCATACCATGTGGGAGTTTTGTAGAGCAAATGGATTTCTCACTGATTGCCACTGTTACTTTCAAAAAAAAAGTGCATGTGATAAGTGGAGACCTGGCCGGGGGACCCCGCAGTGCAGGGAGAGCGTTGGCACTTCAGTCCTGCAGATGCACAGTTGTTGTCTGCCACAGGTGCCCACCCAAAGGGGAAGTGATAGAGTTAAGCATGGTGGGACTGGAGCTGTGCACGTTGTCCACCCACGATGCTGGCTCACAGCCCAGCTGTGCCCACCTTCCCTGGCCTGCAGGATCACTGACAGCAGGCTGTCAGTGCTGCTGGACGGGCTGTAGGTAGCACATGGTGCCTCCTCTGGATCCAACTCATCCTGACAGACCCATGGAGCTTCATTCTGTGTGGGGAACTGAGCATGGTTGGGCTGTTGCCCTTGGGTGTGCTCTGGAGCTTTGCCTAAATCCACACTTCAGCACAGACATGTGCATAAACAACACTGATGATGAACAAGCTGGGACTTGAGAATCAGCTCAGAACTACATTTAAGCAGTGCTGTGGATGCCACATACTCAGCTTGAGAATTCCATTTCCCCTTGTCTGGAGCAAGGGCTGTGCATAGGCACCCGAGGGACTCCAAGGACTCTGGAACACAGAGCCTCACTGAAGCCAGCAGAGACTTCGGATTTTAAGTTGTTTCTATTCTATAACTGCTGGAGTTTTTGAGATACGCAAACCAGAGAAGCCCACAAACTATCCATAAACAGGTATGAGAAAGCTACAACAGTTCTCTAACCACATCTTACACATTCTGTGTATTACTGCAGGACACGGAGTCCCACTGGATGTTATTTATTTCTAAGAGTATTTCCATAGACTTCCCTGACTTAAAAAGCCTGTATGCCCAGATGCAAAAGCAAACATTGCTCTTTGCGGGTAATGTTTGCTGAACTGGGCTCTAACCAGCTGTCTGCCTCCTTTTTTGTTCTCATTTTGTTCCCTTACAAGTGTACGCAGTGTCAGACGTCATCTAGTCTTTGTACGCTTCTACAAAAACCACACAAAATCTCCTTGCTGATTACCTTTGCTTAATATGACATATACCAAAGCTCTACAAAGTCAGCTGTTTGTTAGATTTATTGTCCCTTCAAAAAAAGTTCATCAGTACCCATGAGATGTTACTTTCACGTGGATTTGTGCATTGGGAAACTGGTGTCTGATAACTTAAGCATAAAGTAAATCTTCCCTAGCTAACAACATCAGAAACAATTTCCAGCAAAAGCTTCTAGGAAATATTCAATTCACTGTGCAAGGATTCATTTTTATCTCTGTATTATACCACTGATGTGCCAAACGGGAGCAGAATTGTCTGCACTGATAGAATAACATGCTCTCCCCTTCTATGCTAGCCATTTGCTTTATTTTTCTTTCATGCTCTCTGGGCATATAAAGGGCATGATATTAAACTGTTCTGCCATCTCGTCATACTTTGTTGGTTACTGTTTAAAATACAGCAGATGTAGCTTCAAAGCGATACGAGAATGCAGTCTAGTACCTGAGCACAACACACGCACCTTACTGAAGGCTGTTTATGGAGGAGAAAACATTTCACACATTTGTGTGTTATACAGAAGATGCTTTAATAAGGTTATTGTATTTGCCTGTCATATTGTACTAGCTTTGTACTGGAAATAGTCTTATTAAAGAGAAAGACTGTCTTTTCTGTGACCAGGGTCTTTGATATTTAGAGAAAGATAAAACAAAAAGAACAAACTGCTCGAGCATTTCTTTGACATTCTGACACACTATTTCCTAAACTGATGCTCTTGAGGTGAAAGCTATGAAAAGCAGAGAATAAAATGCTTTGCCTTTTCTACTCCCTAGTCAGTAATAAGCCCTTTCATAATCAGCAATAGTCAAAGATATTCCACTCCATCAAAACCAAACACAAGTCATGCCCTGTGGAGCCAACAAGAATTTTCAATTTTCCACCCTTTTAGTACAGGTGCTTTTCATGAGCAACTTAGAAGAAGACTACTCAGTGCTCAGCCATCTGGTCATATCCAAACCCCCAGATACTTTGTCTCAAAGGCTGTAAGAGAATAGTTTTAAGGCAAATGAAAAAAAAATTAGGTGCAGCATTCTTTATTGTGAACTGTACTGTGACATGCTGCTCTCACTAATTCAGGTACGTCCCCTCCTGAATTCTAAAGTGAGTTTCATCCAAGTCCTTCATTTTCCAGGATAGTGGCCACCAAGGGAATGAAGCAGAAAAAATGTGAGGATCTTCAAGGCACCATTAGCAGCTCCATTTTCTGTTCACACACATGCACATACCACCACAGGAGAAGAGATTTTTACTAGAAAATACATTCTTTCTTATACTCAAAATGAAGCCTCTTGCAAAAAGTGGTTGTAGTTGTTCCACCTTGGATTAATGTTCCATTTCCTTCAATATATCTCTGCATTCACTGTTCTTATCTGTCCCCAGTTAATTCTATTTTCACGGTTTTCTCCTCATTTTCTCTTTTACCGTCTTTCTCATTTTTAAAACATTTTTACTATTGATTTTCAACCCTAATTACAACCACAACTGTGCATTTTATTTTCTCTCACACAGCAGGTGAAATTTCATCACTGACTACAGTAAACTTGCACTGATGACAAACACAATGGACTACAACTGACAGCAGCTCATTTATCAGCTGCTGCCATCAACCCATTTGAAATAAATATAAATGCATGAGAGTGAAACAAGTGAAAAGTTCATAGAGCAGGTTGATAACAACTTCCAGCCTGAGCTTCACCAGCCCTTCTGCGTCTTATTTTCTGTTAGCCAAGAGAAAACACTACAGTATCTCTCATGCTTCTGACCAATCATTAGGATCTGAAAGCAAGGCCAGCCAGCACCTTTTCTCATGCTTATGCTTTTGTCATCTTTCAGCTGTGGAGTTGCTTCTAAGTTTTGCTTCAAGCTGGCCTTTCTGATGAACGTTTCTTCTAAATAACTCTTTTTATTTTTATGGTTAGTTTTTGTATGTGGGTTGTTTTTTGTGCTTGGTTTGTTGTTTGTTTGTTTGCGGCTTTTTCAAGTGTAGAAAAGGTAACAAGAATAGCAACAATGCTGCATAAAGGCATAGAATAACCTTTTTACACAGAAAGAATCAGGATTTTTCAGAATGGAAAAGTGATAAGGTGGAGGGCTATAAAACAAAGAAAATGCCTATGAACAATTTTTTTCCTCATATCCCAATAACTTGTTGGTGTACCCATTAATTAAATAGGAAGCTTAAAACAAAGAACAAAGAGAAGCACTTTTTCACCCCGTACACAATTGAATTGCAGAGGCTCACTTTCACAGACTGCCGTAGACGTAATGTGTAAAGAGTGACAAAGTCACAGAGCAACTCCAGTGGCTGCTCTGAGCACGATGGTTCAAATCCTACCTCTACTCATGAGAAATGCAAACTGGTGTTCACAGGTCTGTCTCTATCTGTCCTCATTCTCAAGTATCAGACACTAACTACTATTCTAGTAAGAATATAAGATTAAATGGACCTACAATGTGACCCAAGTCTCTTCTAATGTTAACAATATAGCTGCAATGTAAACATTTTGATTCGACGACGTTTTCTGGGGAGTGGGTGGAAGATGTTTTCCCACATTCTGCACTGGCCTTACACGATCCAGATCCACCCCCACTGCTGTACCTAGAGTCACTTGCACATGAATCTGCCTTGCGAATCATGCCTGAAAAGCATACACCACTTCCTTTGCGCTGAAGCGTACAGAGAGAAAATGTCTTTGGGGGCTGGGGTTTTTTCTTCTTCTTTTTTGTTTTTTTCTTTTTTTCTCCCAAGTCTATGAGTGGATGCTTCAGTTGTTTGCAGAGATCAGGCACACAGCAGAAGTGTTTCCTCTCTTAATGGTTTGGTATCTTTAGAATATGACTAAGTTTCTAATTTTTTTTCCCACCCACTTGCATAGCTCAATACAGCTGAGCAATACTGTAGACATAGCAATGAAGATAAAAGACATACTGAAAAGATTTTTTTATTTTAAAACTGACAGAAATGACATATAAATGTCTGATCTCAAAGTCAATATCACAGATCTATTTGCCTTGGCTACTGAAACCAAACTTCAAATAACAAAAATGCATTAATTCCCTTTCTAGAAAACATTTCCAATGAGATTTCATGTACACCATGGTAATAAATATAATGTAATAACAAATTACACTGTTGTCCATGTTAAACTAACCTATATATTGCACTGAGTGTCTCTGTGGGATACAGAGACATGCCCATTCTTTCCAGTAACATTTGGGTTGCTTCAAACTGTGATCCAGTCCAGCCTCATTTCAGCAGCTATCTCTTGAAACTGCACAATACAGAAACCTTCTTCTAGAGACTCCAGTGTATGAGGAAATGAAGTTTAATCATGCTTAAGATACAATGCTTACTCTTTGAGATGTCTTTTTCTCATACAGAAATAGGTTTAAGTCGAACACTTGTTACTCTGGACTCACAATTTTCTAAGCACTGCAAAGTACATTCACAAACATGAGGGACATACAGGGAAGATTCTGAAAAGCCATAAAAAATTATGTGTTATCTCAGACTGGCTTAGCAGAAATATATCCTATTAGCTTAATATGTATACACATACGCACAGAAAAGAGCAGTTTTTCTTCAAAAACCATGCATTTTAAGGTGCTCTGCGAGTGACTGCCTATCTAATAATAAGATGGGTTATGCAGTACCCTTATTTTATGATCGCCATTTATCCTATGTTTTGCACTGCACACTTGTAGACACATGCTTCAATTAGTGTGAGACAAATGGCATAATTCCAGATCCACTAAACCTCGGAGACCTATATTGTCATGCACACACAGCATGCACTTTACTACTACCTAGGAAGCTGTATCTCTTCACCTCCTCCTCTTTTTCAAAAGAAGCCACTTCTGAATAAATGGGATAAATAACCCCCAGGCAGATACTTAGAAATCACAGCTAAAACAGGCCCTCGTTTATCTGTAGGCAGCCTCAGTGAGGCGAGTGCAGAGAAAACCCAGTCTCACACAGTGCAAGGCAGCTGAACAGCGTGCGGAGCTGCCCACTGTAGTGCTCATGCTGGGGAGAAACTCCCTCTTCCCACAGGTTTATGAGACAAGGGTGAGAGAGACTTTCCAAACTGATCAATATCAAGCAACATCTAAAACAATCACACCCCACAGAAATGCTCTGCAGCAACTTGGGAAGCTCCAGAAGCAGCATATTCTGCACAAACTCTGTCCTGCCAGGCTTCACTCCAGCCTGGGGGTTTTTTGGGTTTGTTCTGCATGTTGCTTTTTTTCTGGTTGTTTTGGGTTTTTTTTTTTTAAATATGCTAATTCCACGTCTGATCAGGACTGCAAAGTCTCCCTACAGTTCAGTGATCCTCTGCAGCACCCATGTGCCCATAAACATGCTCATAACATGTGTAACACAGACCTACATGATGGGACGCTGCCTCTTCTGTGTCCAGCAAATGAGGCCAATGACTGCTTCATCAGGGGGCATTTCTGTACCATGCTCAGCCTAGATCCATGTAGGAACTGCTCTGGAAAAGTAATGACTCCCCTTTATCCGTTGAAGGCATGCTACAGACTTCCCCATACCAGCAGCAGCCCCACTGCAGTAACTGCCCACAGAGCATCCAGTTCACTGTGCCCCTACAAAGAGAAGACAGAACATTTTCTCCAGTCATGCTGAAGTCACTTTCAGGCTGCAGTACATTTGACAAGAGCAGTTGTGAGGAGCTTAATGGCTTATGTTTTGGAGCAGCAGCATCCTAAATAATAGCTGCAAGGATCAAATGTGAAACCCTCAGAAGCCCCAAGCCACTGTAGACTGCGTACAGCAGAACCCTTCTTTGTCCTACTGTGGGATCTGGAAGGGGCAGCTGGATATTGCCAGGTACAACTGGAGAACTCTGTCCTGCAGGAAGAACTCACTGTTAGGACTACTACACCTAAGCTGACTAAAGAACCCAACCCTGGATAAAAGAAATATTGAGAAGTGTGAAGTTTTCAAACAACGTCTTTAAAGCTCACTGTGATGCTGACATTTACCTCCTAAACAATGTGGCACGTGTTTCAGTATCAAAATTTGCTCAGTAAGATGGAGAAAGGGAATAAAAAAAGAGGAGTGCTAAATAAAGTGATCTTTAGGAGCTGAGCACTGAATAAATCCTGTGTGTTGTCAATTAAATGGCAGTTTTACAATTAAAGTATTTGATTTTCATAAATCTGTTGCAGCATGTCAGAGGAGAAGAGGAAGAGAAGGTTTGGGGGTGGGAAGTCACAGAAGGAGGCACGATACTTCCCCCTGCAGCAGTCTAACATTCATTTTACAATTGATTCATTGAACAGAAGCATCTTGCCACAGCAGCCACCTACCTAATGATGACAAAGCACGGCGAGCGCAGAGAAGATGGCACAGCACAGTCAGGCAAGACACCTCACATTAGCCATGGGTGGCTAATGCCACTACCCTGACTCCCACACTCAGAGCCTTGCCCACCCTCCTGCCAGATGATAACAAGTTACCTCAAACCTCAAGGCAAGGAATACAATAAATGAATATGCATTCAAACAGGAGGTCTATGTTCCCTTATGGATTCCCTTAGGAATATGCTTCCTGACACACTGCAAGGCGCATTATGCAAAGAGAAAACACTGACATTTCATAGAAAATAGTCAATCAGGACTGTATCATAAATATATAATTTCATCCTCTAAAAACACCCTAAAATGAGTGACATTATTCCAAGGAATTAATCTTGAGGAAATTGTTCAGCTTTCCTGTCACTTGTGAAGGATGCAAGCGGTTAGGTTTTTTTAGGACAGAGATGGACGTGTTAAGCCATGGGACAGGGTGAGCTGGAGGGAAACATTAATGCACTAATTCTAACCTGGTTTTATAGCATGAATCTCTCCCCCCAGACCCCTCCCCCAGGTATGTAAACCGGCAGTAAATGACTGGCATTCACAAACGTGCCTCCAAGCAGGTTAGGGATAATTAGTAAAGCATGTAGACACCCTGTCCTAAGAGCCAATTGTGACAAATCCACAAAATAATGAATCTCTATTAATAGTTAATGATGTATGTCAAGAAGAGCCCAGACTTTGGGCTCTTCCCCTTTAAGCCTGCATGTTATCCCCTTGTGTTTCAGCTGGTCCAGCTGAATGCCTCTCTCCCCGTGTGCCGGCCTGCTTTGAATCCCAGCCAAGATGAAGTAATTGAAAACTGCCAGCCTGAATACTTCAGAAGTCTATCATGGAACAAGATTCAACAAGCCTCTTCTCAATTTGTAAATATGCTGGAATATAAGTAGTAAAAAGGCTCTGATGTCAAACAAGTTTAAGCATTAGCTGTATTCCTTTATGAGTGCTACAGCAGTGCTTAATGCTTCATATCTTAAACCCCATTAACACTGCTAAGTTACTTCATCCCTGTGTTCCTCACATTGTTTTGCTCATTTTTGATTTTTTTTTTTACCATTCAGAGCACTCAGTTACTGCAGTGATGTACATGTATGGATAGTTTTAAAGTCATATTTAGAGATCTAGGTTTCTGAAACATCATATTTGTATGATTTTGCTTGACACAAAAGAAAAGTAGCTTTAGAAAGAACTTGTGCTTTGTATATTTTGTTTCTAACATGATAAGTTACATATTTTGGGTATATACATATTCATGACCCGCTTCTGGGTTGTTGGAACATATTAAAACACCAAAGTAAAATGTAAACAAAACATAAACCTTTGCCATGTGGAGAGAAACCAAGAGTAACAGTGAGAATTGAGATGACATTACAATTTTATGATGAATGTTTTAAAGTCCTCCTGGTTGTTTGCAGCTTACTGGCTCTTGATGCCCAACCATTACTGACAGGCCATGTGCTGTTAATTGGACTGAAAAAATGACTTGTTCCAAAATTTATCACTCTTAATAGCTTAACCTCTTTGTTTTCTTCACAATTAATCTTCTTACTATCAGAGAAGCTGAAAGAGTTAACTCCACACACTGTGGGTCATCAGCAGTGGTGTTACAAATGTGAACCAAAAAATTTTAACCCAGACTTCTGGGAGGTGTTGTTCCAGATCAAAAAGTGCCAGCTTATGTCCCTCCCTAATTATTTAGAAGAACAGCTGGCAGAGTATTTGTAATACTTGATTCCTTGTGGCATACATAGGAATCATGGGTTTTAATTTGATCTCACAGAAAAGGCAGAGTTTTAAAAGAGAATTCAGGTGATTTACTGTAATCAGTGAAAGAGCAGCACAGCCAGCGGTGATAAAGAAGAACTTTCAAATTATCAGATTTTAACATGACAGGGTCCCTCTTAGAAGCTTTTACACCCTCTGTTTAAAAAGAGCAAGAAGCATATAAAACCTAAGCAAATGTTTCTGAGTACAGCCCCTACCTTTGTGAGACAAGGTTAGTGAATCCCCATCCTTTATTTGCCTTTCTTTGTTGTCTCTTCAGAGACACATCACTGCAAGTCATCGAACCCTATGGAACCATCAGAGGTAAAGAGCAGCCGAGGGTTTGAAAAGTGCCAGAGCATTAATTAGCTCAGAATTCCTGAATCTCCACTGATACAATGAAAGTTACTCAATCACAGGATGATGTGGAAAGCCTAATAGAGGCTTTATAGTTAAAGCACAGGAGTGGGAGGCAAGAAGTGCAGGTTCTATTCTTACTGCCAGCACCTGTGTGCAACCTTCAACAAACCATCCGTTTTCATTGCTCATTTTCTCTGTATGCAAAGTGGAAATAATTGTGCTCACAGGACTCTTCTTAAGCTAACTTCACCTCCATCTGAGAAGCACTTGGGATCTTCAGGTTAGAGAAACCACTGAACTGTAAAATATAATTTAAAATATGTATTTTACTGGATGTGCTTAAAATAAGTATTCCCTGTGCCAGTGTAAAGAGGAATTTTCAGTGTGGGATACCAAGTCTAGATAATTTAACTGTTACCTTGAAATGTAAAAACGTTGTTTGCAAAGGATTTTTCAATTCAGCAGATGACTGTAAAGCAGCACTTCAAACAGCTTTGCCCAGAATATCTATTATTAGTAAACAACTGTGCCTTACAGGATTATTTTGCAACACTTTGCATTAGGTACACTTGAAGTAGGCTTCTGAAAACAGAGCTTCAAACATGTTAAAAGATAATATGTTTGTACGCAAATAAACTTCTACATTTTCTACAAACTTGCATTTCTGTTCTAACAGAAACAAAAGTAATTTCAGAAATGACATTCGGTATCTGACTCACTTTTATGCCCAGTAAAGGTGACACATTGCAGGAGAACAAAGCACGGAGCTGGCCTGGCTTTGGCTATTTCCTGTTTAGTCAGAAATAGCTGCTGGAGCTGTGTTTATCCCTCCCATCACATCAGCAAACAGCAATCCCCCCTAAACACATCTGTCCAGTTGGTCCTGGATGTAAACACCGAAAAGTTCTGGTCTGTGTGACCAGTTTTGGTAAGTTTGATGTATGAAAGAGCAGGAGAACAGTTACTGTGTGAGGATTGCTAGTAGGACTGGTGACCCTCTTCAGACTTCTCCCTTCAAACAGATGCACAGATTTGTCTACTAAAACCACGTTGCTTAGTCTTCATCCAGTATTGTGCACTACAGCTTTTGTGCTCATCTCAGCGGTTTTTTCTAGAGCCCTTCTACCCACACAAATGGCAAAGATTTAGTAAATATTTGTTGAAGACTTCAAACATAATCTACTTTGAAAATTCAGATTGTTAGCTAAATTAAAAAGCTATGCAATCATCAGTCTGACTCGAAGTAAACTGGGGCTCAGAGCAGGTCAAAGTCATAAATAAATTCTTAGGCTCAGACAAAGCCTTAGTCATTAACAAGAGTACAATAACTGGAAAAAACAGTATTATTTGAATATGAATTCCAAAACTGAAAGTGTTGCTACATGAACTCATCTACATCAATCGTCAGAAAAAATAACAACAATCCTCACTTGCAACAGCATCCTCCTTACCACACGACTTTTATTAGAGAGCTCTCCTGAAGTTTTTCCTCTACTGATCTGCTTTCCCCATTCAAAGGGAGACTGAACCATGCCAGGGAGTACAACAGGGAAGATATGCCAGCCCTATTTTGATGAACTAAAACCACTGTCCCACAGTTTATCTTTACTACTTTTGCAGGAATGTGATTGTCTGCTACTAGTGCTTGGCACTAAACGACATGTACTGCCACCAAAATTGCTAGTAGTAGACAGAGACCCAAACCTACACAAGTCAAGGTAAGTATAAGTGTAAGCAAAGAAAACCAGGTTACATTTTTTTTCCAAAACTACACTTTCCAAGTCTTATTATGGAAAAGCTCTCACACTGCACTTCCACCTGAAATCTAGTAAGTTCAGAGCATTTTAGGATTCCCCTTTTTTCTTTTCAAATTAAGGGAGAGACAAATCACCACACAGGACAGACCTGCAGCAGTGTCTGAAGGGGCAACGGGTATGGTGACCCTCTGTAAGGGCTTTCTCCATTTTTGCAGCGGAAAAGCTCCAAAGACCTCTGCCAGCAAAGATTTAAGAAATCAGCTGAATCTTTGCCTTTGCAAAAGAAGAAATGACAAAACTACCCAAAGACAGGGTAACAGCTATGCCTTCACCTTGCACATAAGCTGACCATGCAGGGACAGCTACAAGCACTCCCGTGTAAAAAACCTCTAGACTAAGCTGTTATTTTCAGCCCAAGAACAGGACACAATTGCCAAAGCTACATATCTTCTGCAAGCTAGGCAGAAATACCCAGCTCTTTCCAGCACCCCAGAAATCCCTGGCCATAGACTTTCTCTGCCTTCTCTTCTGCAAAAGCTACGTAACCCACTCACCTTTCCAGGCAGGCAGCCTGTTCAGTCTGCCAGCTGGGAATGAGACCATAGCTGATTCCCAGCACCTCTGCCATTTTACAGCCTTGGCCAGCTGTTCTTGCAAGGCTTTAAAAACCAGGAAACTGCTATCCTGCTCACCATATAAAAAGAGGATATGCCCTCACTGTAGGGGAATTACCAGTTTTTGCTGTGCTTGGCCGAGCATTGTGCTGGCAGAGCACACCACCCAAACCCTTGCAAAACATTTGCTTTACACCAAAGCAAGCTTAGAATAGAGAAGTGGAAACTGTCAGATATTACCTGAATCAGGCATTCAGCATTACCTTTATGCAATGTGACTTTGTCTCAGACTGAAACAGGGCACAGCTGAATTTGTAAATAGCCTAGTATTCACCCCTCTGTCCTTGTGTAAATTAAAACAGGAACCTTTTGAACGACAATTCTGGCGTCCTCTGCAATCTCTTCTGGACGCTCCATGTGGAGCCACCCTGTCGGGTGACCGAGATCTCCCAACTCCCATGCCATGAAACATGTGGAAGATGAAGGCAGCTTGTAGCCTGTGGTGAGATATGATGACATTGAAATATGGAAGCACCTACAGAAAAGATTTTTGTAGATACTTCTATGAGAATTCTGCCTGATTTGGTGGCAATTTAAAAATTAAACTAGATGGTAAAGCTTTATTTTCTTTGTTATCTTATAGAAAGCTTTCCTTTGAAGTGGAATATTACATTAGTCATTCTGGGTTCAGCTATAACAGAATCTAATCTGGGCATCTGCAGTCCTGACTATTAGCTGCTTTTATGATCTTGTGGATGTTTTTTGAGTTGAGCATTAATTACAAAGCGTTACAATATAAATATGCATGCATTTCTTGGAAAATGGGTGCAGCCACCAGTCCCATTTGTGTTACTGCCCATGTGCCAGCCATGCTCAAGGTCCCACTTGTACTTACACAGCAGAAGTTACGTGTCTCTAGCAGCTTCTCAGAGAGTGGTTTTGTCGAGAAAACGTAGCCCAAACTTCCCTGCTAAATGTCATTTGTTTTATTTTTATTTGATTTTCCCATGTCACTCATGTCCTTGTTTTGCCACCTGCTCAATCTCAGTCAGCATATAATTTATAAAGCTCTGCAAGAAGGATGGAGACAATCTTCCTGTTACTGTTCTGCACAATATGAAGACAAAGTGATCCTGGGTATAGGAACGAAGCCATAGTATTATTTCAAACTAGATCTAGAAAAAAATCCGACTGATTTGGTAACATTGAGATTTCTAGGTAGTTTAACATGTGCCCATTTGTATGTGCAGGGTAAACAGTCACCGCCAAGAACAAGCGGTTCCTTGAAGTCAGCGGAACGGGGGATCAGAAGGCTGCGGCTCCTGTTTAAGTCATTTGGAATTTTGCCACTGGTACAACAGGGCTGAGATTTCATGCTGGGATCTACATGTGAATGACCAACCCTATGCCAGAGGGGAAGCCACACATCCTTTTTTGTTTTGGTAGGCTCAATTGCAAAAATAGGTAAAAGCAAGACCATGCAAAAGCCACTTTGCCTCAAAGGTGAGATTTCCTGAGGAAAAAAAATGGTCCTGACCCTCCATTTGCTACGCTGCTCTCCATTAGCAGTGATGTGTCATGACTGATTTTGGTGCAGATGCGAAAGAGGGCAAAGAAATGGATCTAATACATTTTTCAAAAAACCAGGACCTCCAGGCTTCCACTCAGATTCCGTGAGATGCCAAGTTTCTGCTGACCGTGCTTAACAAACATGTTCTCTTTGCATTTGTCTGTGCCAAACCATGAACACTCTAAGTAATTCTAAACTTTATCTTGATAGTTATTTTTCTTTTTCTCATTCATATTCTGACTTATGTATGATTTATAATGTTTCTACTGGGAAAGCTTCATACGCAAGTAAGCTTTCCCTTGTGAGAGTTTGTACATTACCATTTAGAGGCATCTTTTTACTTTTACTATAGTAATATTTCCTACATCGATTTTCAACTTCATCATTACTGGAAATTGTCTAGGTAATAATTTTAAAGATGTTAAAGAGCTGCTGGTATTTCATGCAAAAGCCTGACAAACATTCCATTAAAAATTGTGCTGGTGATAATTCATCAAAAGGCACACTTTTCTAACCCCCTTCTTTTATTACAGACTTTGCCACCTGAAGTTACACAATTTCTAAATACATGATTGGCCCCAGCTCCTCTTGTTTGTATTCTCCCCAGAGGAAGATGCTGAGTCAGACAGAGATAAAGAAAAAGAAACTTCTAACACAACTAGTCATTCATCCTGTTCAACCCAAGATAAAGAGGGCTGGGTTTCAACAGTCTTTGAAGCTTTCTTTTTATCAGGATCCTTTAAAAACTTCATTTTGAGGCTTCCCACAAATGGAAAAGAAATAGCAGTTTTATTGGTACCAATGCAAGATCATTAGCCCCAGCTCATGTAACACAACGAGCAAAAATGAAATGGTAAAAATGGGGAGCATAATTTTTACTCCATTGAAGACCTTTTTTTCAGACATTTTCTACTCATAGTTGCCCTTATTATTATTTGTTTTCAGTCACTATTCACACACTGGGCATAAAGTAGTCAACTTTTTATCTCTATATATTTTTACCTACCTATTACTTTCATAGGTATAACAAATTAGCTATATTTTCATTCAGTTCTTTCACTAGCATGTTGAGTTTAAACAGAAAGTATTCAGATTACATGGATTAATTAGATGTTTTATTAAAAAAACAGGAAAATGAGTTGCAGAGTATAATATAAAGCACAGCAGGCTTTGACTTTTTGCCTGGAAGCTGTTTAAAAAAATAATAATAATTAAGAAGGAAATGAAGAGTATACTGTATTCTATGCATAAATCAGAGATATTAAAGGCAAATATTTGCTTTTAGATTATGATGAACTCAGATTTACACCAAAAAAATGGACTTGAGATGTTAATTTAGCTAAATATGAGCTCTAATCAGTCATTCCTCCTGCATCATCTTCCATGGCTATGCATAATAATAGTAGAGGTGCTCGTACTGTAACACAACCTTTCACTGTAAGCTACAGCCTGAGGATGTTTTCTCCCCTTATCCTTGAATCCCCTTTGCACAGCCCTAAGCCCCATCACACATTTAGAAGGAACAGTTCAAAAACTAGATGGAGTATAATAAATTAATCTGGACTTAGTGGGTGGATAAAAGGTCCAGCAGGGGTTTGTTACAGACCCTGGGGACAAGAAGAGAGAGGAAAATGGAATACTGCACAATGACATTAGTAAGGCAAACAGAGATAATACTCTGTGTGCACGCCTGTGTGCATGTGTCTGTGTGTGTCTGCAGAGTGCTGGGGGAAGGGTGGCATCAGTATTCTCAGCCTTGAATCATCTTAATGTAATAACAATTGAATACTGCCAGCCTGCTTCCAGAGAGCCAAGGAAGGAGTGTTTCTACATCTGTCCTTAAATTATCACACAAAACCAAATCACAGACATGAGAACTCTACAGCAACAAGCAAACAGCCTTAGCAAGCCTCCATTCTGAGCACTCTTAGGAGTTTGAAACCTTTGTTCTCTGACCAGACCTACCCAGAGAGGGAAGGTGTGCATAGCCTGCATCAACTTACTATGGTACAACTTTATAATAGGAGATGCAAGAATCAATTCTTGTGCTTTTGAATAACAGATAAACACAAGTGTTAGATACCAGAAACCAGGTTTGTTCTGATATACACTCCTACCTATAGTACTAGTGCCATATCAGTGTTGAGAGCTAAGGTGGCAGCTGCACTGTGTTTGGCTGGCGTTACCACCTTTCCAAGGAAAGATTAAACAACGATAAAAGTGCTTCTGTCCTACTCATAAGCTGTGAAATGGGCTCTCCCTTTCACACAGACTTGGACTTTCTACATGCTATGAACCATCTTCAGGCAGGACATCAAGGGAAAAGAGTATAATTTCATAAAGGAAACATTTCAGAACGCAGAGAAGCACACAGCAAAACAGTGCAAGAAAGATGGGGTTCAAATGGATTGACAATTGCATTGTCAGAAGCCTACAAACCAACAAGTTTGGAAAAGTAATTTCAGATGATCCATTTGAAATTTCTAACTAAAATATGAAAGGTATTAATGAAATGTTCGTGTCTTGAATATATATTCATCACTATTCAACATGCAAGATGCACTTTGAAATTGAAATGAAACAAAACTAATGTAATTGTAAAACATGCCTAAATAGCAGCTGCTCTTCATTCCCTTTTTCCACACCTACTGTAAACAAGGGCTTGTCATAGCTCATGCAGTTCGGGTCATTACCCCTTGTATCAAAGAATAGAGATGCCAGATCTTCCCATTTTACTTTTCCAGGAGAATTCTGGATGACATCTTTAGACATACACGAGGAGAGGGTGCAATATACTGCACCTTCTGCTGTACAGGGACCTGAGAAAAAAAGTTAAAGTGCATTCTACCACTGCTTGCACTGACCAGATCCCCCTCTCAGCTCTCCTAGAACTGTTGAGGAAAAGCAGGGATTTGAAGGAGGTCCTCCTGGACATCACTCATATTTTCCCCATGTCCATTCTTTTCTAGCACAACACCACCAACACAGCAGACCTACATTTTTCAAAGAGGAGTTTCCAAGTTTGAGCCTAGCTTTAGTTTAAAACCATATTTTTTTTACACATTCTCTCAAAAACTGCATTTGCAATGGAATCTTTGGAGTGCAAGGATTCTGTGTGGTTACTGGCTTAAATCTGTGCTGGATTCCCAATGGTCTATTTTTATCTCATGATCTCAGAACAATTTGGGATGTTGCACAACAACCAACACTTCTGATGCAAAGAAATGGCAGCAATGCAGTTTTTCAAGTTAAAAATCTGGATAGGATGCTGGACTGGCAACATCTGACTGGCTGAAGATTGTGAAAGAAACAGCTAAAGTAGAGTAAAGGATGTTACCCAGAAAAGTACCCAGAAGAGCTAAAATAGCCCAAGGTTATTAGGTCTTTAGAAACATCTTACATGTAATAAAAAATATGAAGATACGTAATTACTGGACAGTGAAGAACATTTCCAGAACTTGCAGAGAGAGTTCATTTTGAAGTCATAGCAACTTTCTTCATCTGCTAGGGCTGCATCTGACTGTTGCCAGAATGTACTCAATGCTGAGTATCTCTATTCCTGCATAACTCTTATTCAGAAAACACAAAAAGAACACAAACAATGCTCTTCCTTTTATTTGTTTGTAAGTACGTTTTAGATAAAGCTATTCTGATAGTTTAAGACTATTTGTTCAGATTGCACAAGCTACTCAGTGCCAGAGTTATTTAAATCCTGGGAAGAGGTATTACAATAGATAGAAACAATGTATGAATAGTACATAAATGATGATAATGGAAGGGCTGATTTAATAAATGGAAACCTTAAGCTGAAAGCATGAATGAGAAGGCACTGGATCTCCAGCTCCACTGATACGGAACACGAGGTCACGAAGAACTGAGGGGAAATGCTGCATGTTGCCCTGCCAGGATTTATCCCATGCCCTGAAAACAGGACACAATCTTGGATAAGCTACTGGAGCTGCCACCTTGCAGAAGATACTTGAAGCTGACAATCTAATCATCTGCAGCACTTTTTGCAAAGAATAAGGAATTAGCTGTAGTGAACTGGCCTCATTTCAGCCTGTATAATTACATCCTGCACACCTATGGTTCCTTTGCCATTTCTTAGGGGAAAAAAATATTCTTCCCTTGCTGTAAGCCTTTTGCCTAGGAAATCTCAGATACAGCTGTAGTCATCTTGTGCTTAAATCTGATGTCAAACTGTTAAATTTGCAAGGTACTTTGAGATAATTTATTCTAAATCTTAAGATTATTATTGCAGACATCTCAAAGCACTACATATTCCATCCTACATGTTCCAATAATTAGGCACGAAAGAGTAAACTGAGAGTTTGGTTCCTGATTCCTCCCCCTTTTTTGCCCTGCCCATTTATATGCTTTGAAAACTGAAGTCATAACACTGTCGGAACATTTTTTTTAGCGGTTTAATAAACATGACATGCTTGCACTTGCTTTGCATTTTAATAGCAATGCAGTGGCAATAAGACACTTCCACAAATACAATGCATGCAATTACATAGGGTTTTAAGTGCTAACTTTTTGTCAGGCATATATACGCACAGACATTTTAAAATCACTTTTGTTCAAAACCTAAAAATCCTCTCTCAGTTTTCACTTTCCCGTCATGGGTACCTGACTGCTTTTCAGGTGGAATTTGAAGGGCACACGCCACTTGCAGCTGTTAAGAGCCAGATCTTTGTGACTGTATCACTGTAGTTAGCTTCTGTGGAAACTTTTCAATGGCACCAGAGGAGTACCTATGGAAGTGGTTGATCTGACCCATTTTAATCTTTCTTTTTCTTCCTTGAGGACAGTTCCAACATGAGGGATCGGTTCCCCAATCTGCATATATAAACACTACTTCACAGACAGTTCTGCTTGACTGTATCTGTATTTTTCCTCTTCTGCCTTCTCTTAACTACTTTGGTGCTCTCCTACATTTCAGCATACACAGAGAAATGTAACTTGGCTGTGTGCAGGGTGTGCTGCTGCCCTGGTGTGCTGTGTTTCAGTGTGGTGTATCTGGTACCTGTGACCAGTAGATGGGTGTGACAGAGCACTCAGGAGTGACCACTGAGAGCATCAGTGCAAAGAGCAACAATGGCCTGGCCAAGTGTTGTTAACACAAGAAGTTTGGTTCAGGATTTTAAAGTCCCAAAGTATTGTAATGGTCTGTCTAGGGTTTTGGTTTGACCCATTTTAAATACCTTGTGTCTGTTACGGGAGTAGACCTTCATTAACCTGCCCTGAAGTTCTTAAAAATTAAATTAAATCTCACTAGAAAAGATTCAAGTGTTAAAGTGGTCGTTTCAGTTCTAAGGGATATAACTTGTACTGTGTTATGCTTCTGATTTTGGGCCATCACCCCTCTCTCTCTTGCCAGGGTCAGGGTGACATTTCACTCATTTTTATTCAGAGGTAAATTGGATGACCAGGAATGAAATTAATTCCAGAGTCTGGCTCAAAGCGCATTATAATAAACAAAAGGACTCATATTAACTTTAGTAGAATACCTACAACGTTTACTAGAGCACTACAGTTAACATAAACCATAATATGCACATAGTTTTAAAGGAAAAGCTTCAATATTCCATACCATACTGACAATATTTAATCTATGTTAATGCTAAGCAGCATAATTTTCTTTTGTTTCAGATGTTAATATTCATAAATTTACAGTATAATACTGTATTTTGCTTTTGCATTAGGTTCAGCTAAACTGTTATCCTGACAAATATTTTCAAAGATTTTTACTTGCTAGCTCAAGAGACTACACTCAGAATTTTTCTGCTACATACCTCCACTGGTGGAGGGCTTATAGACTTGAGAAACTTACATTGTATAATAAGCTGCCAAATGAGATGAGGTAAAACAGTAACTCCACAAAAGGATCTAATTCAGTGTACTTACTGTGTGCTAGCATTAGTCAGTGATTAGGTTATTAAATCCTCTCTAATTATTATTTGAAGCTTTTCATAAATAGCTTTTTGCAAAATGGATCTTATCTAAAAAATTTAATTTATTGGATGTTTACAGGCTTAAAAAAAGTGATTTTATGATATAAAACCAGAATTACTTCCTTTTTAAATAAACCAAATTGGTGCTGTAATTGAGACGAGCATGCTATTTTTTTCACACAATAATCTGATATGGGACTTTCTTCTCTCGAGAGACTTGCTTGATCTGGTCTTTATAGACATTCAGTCTCTGTAAATATGCTTTTGGTTTCTTTATCAGTAATAGTATTAGACCTGAATGCTTTAGTATACAGTATAATGGGATATTAAAGGGCTTTCTGTATATGTTTGAGACAAGCTAGTCTAATAGAAAGAAATGAATACATGAAGGATATTCTTTACAAGTAGACAGTACCATTTATAAGGATTTTCTTCTACCATTTAGTTATTATATTTTTAGAGAAAATCATATTGCTTTCTTTCCCTTTTTTTTTCTCCCTGTCATTGTTTGCCTTTTCTTCCTGCTTGCACTTTGCTACTGAACCATCTGACTATCTGTGTTGCCATGGGAAGGACTGCAATGCCATAAATTCAGAGAAGTTCCTGTGTTCATTTTTTTCCCCCCCATTTTATTCTTAAACAATCATTAGCACAGATTAGCTGCTTTCATAAGGGTGTTCTGGCACTAGAGGAGGATTGTAAAATATTCATCTCTGGAAAAGATACAGCAAAAACATTCTACTTGTTTCACAGAAAGGAACCAACCTACACAGGCAAAAGTCAGTGCTTCCCAGCTTGTAGGTACCTGACTGAGAACTGAGTCAAATTATGGGCAGTTATCCACCTAGTCTTACAGAAGCTAATATGAGTTTCAGAAATGCTAAAAAATGGAGTTTAAAACATGTTGAATTAAAACAAAAAAAAAAGAAAAAAAAAAAAGGTGCTGGATGCCTTAGAGGATTTGTGATGCAATTCAGAGATTTTTATTTTGAAATCACTGGTTAAACACCCCACAGGCTGAAATTTGCCACCTCCTAAAATCTTTAAAGTGTGGCCCATGCAGAGGGAGCCAGTGGCCTCAGCTCAGTTGCCAGTGCCAGCTCTTCCCACTGGAGGAAAGAGCTTCCTCATGCAAACAGGTGCTCGCTTAGCGGGCTCCAAAGGGAAAGGCCAAAACATCTGCCAAAAGCAGGTCCTCCAAGTGCCACAGTGTAAATAACAGACCCGGGCTCGTTCAACAGAAAACTCTTTGAGCCACAAACTAAATGTCTTTGGACAATGGGTTCCTCAAGTCACATCTACTGAAGTAAAAGGGAATGTACCACTTAGGCACTGCAGAGGCAGAATCACACACTGTCATGGGATCAGACTTCCTCGTGTAAGGCCAGACCAAGTGCCCTTACATGTCAGAGCAGGGTCCTATGTGTTGGACACTGCAAGAGCCAGTCAGCATCACCAGGCCATATCCCCATGTTACCTGCTTTTCCCACCCTGGACCAAGACTGGGGGCTCATGCTTATTCCCTTGGGATACAGTTCCAAAGCTCCAAGGAATGGAGACCCTCGCTGGTACTTTGCAATGAACACAAGCTGACCCTACTCCTGCCACCGTATTAATCATCCAGTGCTGACATGGGGAACAGCTCATTACGACCAGTAAACAACAGAAATGTGATTCAGAAGATACAGGGAGAGACGTGCAAGGCTCACCATCCTGTCTGCAGCCACATGCTAATCTCACGTTTGGCTGATAGCCGTGTGCTGAGCTGCTCTGTTCAATATTTTGCATGTTGATTGGCTTGTTATTCACTTCTGCCTCTGCTGGAAGCCAGACCAACCTGTGGGGGAAGTGTGGAAAACAATTACGGTATATTGAAATGGTCATACAAGTGCAGTACTCTGCAACACTTTACATAATTTATTAGGTGTTACTACACGCACTGGCACTCACATGACAGAGATCTTAACAAGACCGACAAATAGGACAACATCTGCATTCCTGTAAGAACATTTGAGATGAAAATTTAACATTAAACCAAAAGTGTACTTACTGCAGCACAAACACTGCAATCAAGTGGTCTGCCTTGACTTGCAATGTATTGTGTTAACACAGTATGGTTGCCAGAGTAAAATAGAAATGTTCATTACAGCAGCAATTAATTGCTTGCTATTTTTGAAAAATAACAGTTAATATATTTTTCCAAACCAATCCAATTCAATGTTACTCTGAATTTTCACGCATCATTTCTTTATTTTTGTCCCTATTGTGCACACAAGGTCAATTAACTGGTAAATATAATTATTTTACAAACATAGCAAGCAGCAGCTATTATAAATAACAACTTATTTGCATATTTCCTTGTTTCTGAAGAGAACGGAGATGTTACGGGTCTGAAAATCTTTGCAACTCTAATACAGTGAGATACTGGTTTTAAGTAAATCTTCTGTTTCAGTAAGTATTCTAGTAAATATGCCATTTCTTAGATTAAAATCAGCAAGGAGAAGCTGGGTTGCAGATTTCAGAACTTGCCTCATTTGCATCTTGAAAATGGAATGGAACTGAAAGCTTTCGAGCTTTATTGTTCAACTCCACAATTCTGTTGCTCTTTGTAAATGAAACGGAAAAGAGATGTAGTGAATATATCACACATTTCAGCTTAGATGAGTTTTTCAAATTATAAATGAGTATCATTGTTTGTAGTCACCTTCACAGCATTCCTGAAGTTGAAGCTGTGAGCTGAATTCTGACTGAATTTTGTGAAAGATTTGGGAAAACATGACTCACAAGATTTTAATACTGGCAAACAAAGACCCCTTTCTGACTCTAGTTTTGATTTCCAGGGTCTCTTTAAAGAAAGACGATATTCAAGACTGAGGGACAATGGAGAACAGCTGCAAGGATGATTTCTTTTAAAAGGAGAAATCAAAGGACAGCACTCCTCATGTGCCCTATATATGGCAACCTCTTTGTCTGAGTATCGAAGGACTGGCTGGTACTCGCATGCTGTGCTGAAACTGCGTGGCTAGAGAGGTTTTCCTAGACATATTTCTTGGTGACAACTGCATGCTGTTGGATTTGTTTCAGTGAATCTGTGAGCCATGCATATTGTGTTCCATTTGCCACTTCACAAGAAAAAATATTTAGTGAGCTTATGGCAAGCAGAACACCTCATTTGTGCTGATTGGGGTAGATAGGGTGATTTGTAGATTCACACATGCTGAGCTTCGGGCACTTTGGAAAAACTACATTGGGCAAATCTGAGATTTATGCCCCGGCCCCAATGCAATTCATGTGTTGGGGTGCTCCTACTGAGACCTACCAATGGGAGCTGACAGCTGCATACAGTGCACTGGAAACATTTTAAAGCTTGCTGTAAAGAAAATAGAGCAGTCTTCGCCTAGCAGGGAGGAAAATCGATGAGTCGGCACTTGGCAGTGGTGACCAGCAGGAGGATGCTTCTGATGAATGCTGAGTCATTGATTTCCCTCCCTGATCAGCAGCAGCTGCTCCATTCACACTGCAGAGCCTTCTCGCCACGACCACATGTGTCAGCAGGCTTTATTGTCATTAAAGCAAGAGGTATTAGCTGACAAGACACTCAATTTATGTATTTTTGGTTTCAATAGCACTACCTTACAATTTCTAAGTTGCTTCTCAGCTAGGGCACCTAAAAGGACATTTCGTATCAAGGCAGGAGATCCAACAGCACAGGCAGCTCGCAGGTACAGACAGTATTTGCATGACAGATGTGTGAATGTCGCCCAAGCCTCCAGTTTCTTTTCTCACCAGGAGGCATAAATTTCATAAACTCAGAGCACAGTCAAGTAAAGAGGTTAAGACATCATCTGAGAAGGTAGGCTGCAAGTCAGCACAAAGCCTACATGTTTAAAGCTACATAGGTGTAAATACGCAGAGGGACTGGGCTCTGCTCTTGTGCCATGCCTTCAGTGCGTGTGGTATAACACGGTATGGCTGAAGATCGAAGCATAATTGTAGTTTATAGTTTTATGATAGTAAAAAGCAACAGGTAAAACAGATGAGAGTACACTGAATGACTACAATAAAAGTACATAATAAAATGTATACTTTAATACTTTAAAAAAAGCACAGTTAGAGCAGGTTATTACAAATCTCAGCATTTGATGAGGATGTATATATTTCTTAACATGTTCTATCATTTGTTATATTGTCTACATTACCATAAGTATTACTTAATAAGTTAATGTGTTTGTATCTCTGTTTGAATTGATCTTTGAGGAAGCAGTTTACCTAAGGAGAAAAAAGAAGAGAAGGGGCTGTCATGAGATAAATGCTATTTCTCAGGATTAAAATCGACTGAAATACACTATTTATAGCCAGGCACTTCACTGCTAGTAGCAATGCTGAGCCTCTACATTTCAGGTTCCATTCATGGCAGAATATGCATGACTTTGCCTCAAAAACACTCACAGAAAAAGTCATAGGTCAGGCTTCTGTGCTTGAACTGGTATTTCAGCAAAAGCTCACGTGGCCAGCCACAAAACCACTCTCCCTTAACTCTACGGGTGTTTGTCCTTTGAAAAAGAGCCTCTTCACCACAGTCACAAGCCTGGATTCAGCAGAGCCCATAACTGGCAAACTGTATTTTCCTAGTCAATTCAGCTGCAGATTGAAAATTGCTCTTTTATAGTGTGTTCCCCTCTTTCAGAAGGCACAAGTCTACTTAAATTCTTTTGCTTTTTCAAGTGACCTCATCTCCTGGCTTCAGTGAATCCTTGCTAGAGCTGCATCGAACTCAGTGGTTTCAGTTTACATAGATTTTGAAAAGTGTACATCAGTTACAACATCCACTCAGGTTGTAGTGTTTCGTGAGTTTATGAACTCTAAAATTTAAGATAAACATCACTGCCAGCACCTTTCCTTTGCCTTATCTCCCTGCATTTCTGAAAGCCTGCCTTCATTCTGCTGTGCCTGGGGCAGCTGAGCAGGCTCCTCCTCATACCAGTGGTTGCATTAGCACAGAAGCTTTCAAGGATAACTGCTGCTCCTCAGGGAGCCCCAGAATAGGAGCAGGCAAGAGTGCTCTCATTCTTTTATTCCTTCATACATCTGGGGTCTGAAGTGTCTTAGGCTGTGCTAAAAATCTGCTAACTTAAGAAACAGGTCTTTGAAATCAGATTGTCAGCTATATTGCAGGTAACGAGCTGTATAACTTCTGAAATCATACATGTACCACTTTCTTTAAAATTGTTGACCAAGGGTATGAAAAATACAAAACAGAAATAGCAAATGAACTCAAAAGTATAATGTGACCCTGTCTCATGTCTGAATTTCTTTGGTATGATCCACATGGACAGAAATGACTCACACATTAACAGTTGCCACTGATGCAAGTATCAGTGTTCTTGAAATTCTCCATTTAATTTGCCAATGATTTTAATAAAATAATAACTTTGCAATCTGAAGGCCAGGTTCTGGTACTGACTGATGACCAGGTGACAAGGAATAGAGGAGGGATCAAATGAAAAATAAAGAACATGACAGATACTAATTAATTTCATTAATGACTGAAAACTGAAAAACACTGTACTCAGGACAGAATCCAGAGGGAATAGAATACTTAGTGTGTCAAATGTTTTTAACTCCCATAACCCTGATCAGGAGGGGATATGCTACCCATAAATAATGAATTTCCAATACAAATTATGCACATTGGGACACATAGTCCAAGTTCTGGATAACAAGAAGTTTCATTAAAGAGATGTTCCAATGAACAAGATTCTGAAATGTTTAGATCATATCTAACTAATCAAATTAAAGATTTAGACATAATTAATATAGATCCAGACATTTACCCAATTAAAATGAACAGGGTAGAAAGAATTGACTATACATTTCCTTATGAATGAAAATAAAAATACAAATTAGTGTTCTTTTAAAGATAATGTATAACTCTAATGCTTTGATGATAAAAATCTCACATTATTTTTAATGTAAGATTGCTACTGATTAGAAAAAATGTATATTATTACAATTAGTCAGTCAGATTGTCCAAATCAGCATAAGAGTTGATGGAACTATGACAATTTACAATATCTGAGAATCTGCTCGTTATCTTCAACCAATGAGGACCACAGAATCAACATTTGTAAAGAGGAACACTTCCTTAGAGACACTATCAAACAAAAACTTTTTCAGATGAGAAATGAAAATGAATGATAACACTGCAAAGGCATTATCACCAGTACTCAAACAGCCTCAATATATATAAAAGAAGAACATTTATCTGAAAATAAATTCAAAAAAGGTTTCCCATAATGATGGGAAATTCTGAGAAGGGATTTAAAATTTTTCTTGAGCTCTGAAATCAGATAAAATCCTTGAAAATAGACTTTATCTAAATGGGGTAACATTTGGAGTTGTCGTATCACGTGTATCCCTTTCTGTTACATCCCTGAAAATAAAATCAAAGTACTCAAGAACAGCCCCAAATAGGCTGCCTTTTGGACACAGAAGACATCCTTAAAATATATTCCAAAAACTCTCAAATGTTCGGAGAAACAGCTGTTCAATCTTATGTCATATCACTACACCATTCTTGTTGCAAAAGATAGAGACCTTGCATAATCAACATATTTTCCTGGCATGGTCTCCTGTCGCTCCTGTTCTCACCCTCAAACGTAGCTGCTGCATTAGCAGCACTTCTGTTTGACCACATATGCTGAAAATTATTTTCCAGAATAGACTTTTGCAGTCCAAGCTTCATGAATACTGCTGGTCAGAGCTGTCAGGAGCCTTCTTCACAGAAGACATAATTTTACTTTTAACTACAGACATCTGGTCAATATTTGTTAAAGCTTGTAGATTGGTTTGATGATACAGGGCTAGAAATTTAGCTGATATAAAACTGATATAATTGTAATACACTCATCAGAGATATGCTGAATTAACATCAGTACAAAATCTGTCCCTAAAAACTACAATATAGGAAGACATTAAGCGGGTATGCATCTTCTCAAAACTGATTTAAACATAAAATCTTCACTTTCCTGAGAAGTAACTTGGGAATATTCTAGCCCTTAAGCAAAGCTATTTGAAGGTAATGTCCTAGTGCAGATAAGAGCTGAATTTGACTCAATGTGCATCCACTGGATATGCTCCACCCTGTAGAAACACCTCTCCCCGTTCAGTACGACAAATATGTAGGACAGAGAGCAGACAGTACTAGCTCATTTTTCCTCACTTTTTAAAGCCTTCTTTGCAAGCATCTTTTCTCTCTCTGTGTGTATGTGCATGTTTCTACCCCTCCTCTTTCATTTCTTTTCTCTGTAGGGCATCGAAAGTGCTTTTCAGGTGGGAGGGCAGCAGTGTAAAATTGACTACCATTCTAGTCAATTTGCTTCAGCAGCCATTCCATGTGTAAAGCACTTTATACAGAAGGAAGCTTTTTAGACATGAAGACCAAGAAATCTATTCTTTTACAACCACAAAGTCCCTGTGAAATCAGAGGTTTCAAGAACTCATGCGAGGATAGCATTTGGCACAAAACCCACTGAAAAAAAAAAGCCTATTAAGATCTTGCAATCTGTTTCCCCTTGTTTTTCTCATTAGCAGAAGGAAAATAATTTGTTCTAGAGAAGAACGTCTTTACCTAAGAACTTCAAGCAGGTTGTACACAGTAGCACTGGAGCACTTTCACTGCCTCCTACTGTCGGAATCAGAATTTTAGTGTTACATTAAAATCAAATAGAGCCTAGAGAAATGTCTACATCCAATTCATGTGTCTCATGCTTGGCTGAGTTGGTATCTAAGTACCATCCATTTCAGTCTTCTGGTGTTTACTGTTTTTCTGTGACCTTACTAACTTTACTTAATTCAGTATTTAAGCTGTAAAGGCTGTACCTTTAACCACTTTCACTTAATATGTCAAGGGCTGGTGTTGAGGACAAGCACAATCATTCTTGTGGCTGTTAATCTGGAAGGAAGGTCATTCTCACTGAAAACATGCAGTTGCTACTTCACAGAGGAAAAGCCAGCAGCCTTCCATGTGGCCAAGAAAACATCAGATATTTAGCGTAATAAACAAGATTTTTTAAGACAAACAGTTTCACTGATTCTTTCTCACAAATGCTTCAAGGCCATCATTTAAGAAAACCTCAAAACAACAACTACTTGCCAAGTCCATCATGTAATCCCAATCATGGAAAATCTGCTACTAGGTAACCCAGAAATCTGGCCAAAGAAAGGGTGGGCTGATCTGCATCCCAAAAATATGGATCAGGCCTCGGGAGGCTCTTAGAGTGTGATTTACAGCTACCAGTCAGGGCCAGCCCAGGGCAAGCAGAGAAACAAGTCTCCTGGAGACATTCCTAAAGCCTCTCATAACAGGTCAGAGAATGCTACAAACCAGGAAGAAACTTCAAGAAAAAATGTTGTGGCTACCCCAAGACATGCTGAACTATACCCTTCTCATTCCAGACAGGCACTTTTTCTAACCTCAGCTTAATGAAAAAAGGTAAAGGTTCTACAGTAATTTGTGTTTAACTAGCTTTATTGTCAAAAAAAGCCTTTGCCTAAAGCCTAGCAAAACATTTTGTTTCGCACTTGAACCACTCACTCTGTCCTGTCCACAAGGTTATTCCCTTTGGCTTTGCACCAGCTTTTTTCTGTATTTGAAGACTGCTATCGTGTTTCTACTCAGTCTTTTAACCTCTAGTCTAAACAACCCCAACCCTTGTAATCTTTTCTCATAGGTCACTATATTGCTCTGTTCTGGTGCATGTGAGACTTAAACCTTAACTTAGCTTAGAACTTTTCACAGCTGTAAAAGAGAAGAAATACTTCATTCATTTTGCAGACTGTTCTCCTGTTTTTAGAACTCAAAATTTCTCCCCTTCACTTTTTTTTTTTTTAACACTAGTTTGGCATTGCCCATTCATGTTAAAGCTGCAGACAGCTACAACCCCTAATCCCTTTCTTATATGACTGTAAATTGGTTGGTTGTTTCTCACTGAGTTGATTCTATGAATGATTCTTCTTTTCTAAGCACAGAAACTGGACTTGTATTTAATTGCATCTTGGGTTTTTTTCATGCCATCTTTCTAATTTTTCAAGATCCCTTGGAATTATAATCATGTTCTCCTCTATACCTAGAGCCTTCAAAACTTTGTGGCATCTGCAAAATGAATATGCACATTCCTTACCCTATCAATGAAGTCACTAATGAAAATATTTAACATCATCTGGCTCGGGACAAATCCATGTGAAACCACACTTGATATATCCTTTTCTATTTCCAGTAAATCATTGGGAACTATTCTTTGACTTTGGTTTCCCAGCTGATTTTGCTAACCTTCCATAGTAGATCTTCTTCTAGATCTTATTTTTCCAGATGGTTTAAGACAATGTTACATGAAACAAGAATGCTTTAAAGCATCTCTAAAGTTAAGATCTATAGCTTCAAGACATATGGGGTAGAAACACAGTTCCTAGGCTTCTAGTAGCTTTGTGCCTCTCCTGAGCAGTTTTATACACACAGGGTATTCACACCCCTTCACTTGCCCCAACTTCCTCCCACTGTAAAGAAATCATATCCGAGGGAAAAAATCCCATTGAGCTGATACAGAAATTCAAGGAGTTTGGAGTGGTATGAAGCATGGAGATCAAGTTATAAAGGTATGCTGTCTCTGAGCATACTCCGTCTCTGAGTATTCCTTCACACCCTGGAAAAATCTTTTAAATAAGATCCCTGTTCCCACCTCATAATTGTGGAGGGATTCTGCAGGTAGGTGCAACAAAAACTATTACCTCCCAACCAGTTCATCCAATCTAGCCAGTTGCATCAGCTTTACCTCCTTCACCTCTACCAGTGCTTGAGAAAGGGAGTATCCAGACCCAGACTTGTATACTAGCTTGGCCCAGTTGGGTGATCAAAGGAAGGAATGTTGGCCTGAATTTCCTCGCTTATGTGCATTACATTAGGCCCTTATCGTTACTTTGATGTCAGTTTTTGTGGTTTAATTATATACTAAGAAGTATTCTTAGGTAAGCCAGGAAGATCTGTCCTTATGACTCAACCAGCTACTTTTTGGCCAGCTGACTGTACATTTAATTAACATCCTGGGCATCAGTTCTGCAGTCCCACCCCAGGCAAATCTCCCATCAAAGTGAATGGGAGTTACCATCTGTGCAGGGCTGAACAGAGAGTCAATAGAACAGCACTACAAGTTTGGGCAAACAGTCAATCTTTATGAATTTTTCAGTAAAGCTGTTAAAGTGGTTTTAGATTAAAATATTCCTTTTCGTTTGAAGAGATTAGTTTTTTCCTTAACTAGTGTGTTTGAGTCATTTGTAAGCAGGATATTCGTGAAAACATTAGAAGAGATCTTTTGTATTCAGTCTTTTAATTTGTATTCCTTCCTTTGTGTGGGGACACTTGAGCATGGTGCATCTCATAGATGCAGTGCATATGTACCACATCAAGTGCATAGAAGAAAAGTTACTCCTTTGACATAGATAATTGTGCATGAAAAACTCCAGGTTGAAAGATACACTCTGGTCAACGCCCAGAGGCAGCAAACATGAGGGAGTTTAATGTTTGGTAGTAGGCTAACATTTCACTCACTGAACTCCATGGTAAATCTGCTCTCGACTTCATAAAAAAAGAAGTCAATTCTCAAAAATTCTGAAGCACTGTCCCAAAATTTCAAATTCTGCTACTGGATAACCTTAACCAGAAATAGGTACTATAAAATCAATTTAGTGATGGGACACAACCATTTGGATCTTTCACAAAACTGAGTTTATGAGATGGTATAACAACACAAATAAATCCAGGATGCTATTAAAGACTTTGGGAAAAGCTCAGTGGGATTTAGAAGAGCTGAATCCCATGCTAACCTCTACCTCTCCTGATTCAATCTGATTTTGTTGTTACCAAGGACGCAGCTCCTGCAACGGTGCTGGATCCCTTGTTAAACTCTCCTCACCTCAACACAACCTCATCCCTCAAACTCTTCGAGACTTCCCACACCAGTCACAGCTCTGCTTCCCTTCTGAGTTGTCTTGGAGACATGAAGGTGCCTCGCTGGCTGAGAGGAACAGAGGAGCACATAGCTTGCCTCAAGCACCAAGTCACTGCTCTGGGGCTGGAGCAGAAGGGCTGGAGCAGCAGACAGCACTAATGCTTGAGGGGGACAGAAATGGATTGAAGACCAGAGAACAGGATATAGCACTTCTACTGCAGCATCAGGACAGCACAACAATGCTGTGTATTCAGCATGCCTAATGCACACATTGAGATGGGGATTGTCCGATGCGTTTCTTTTAAGAAGCCGGTGAAATCCAAGTGCAGACCCTGCCAAACTCAGAAATGTAATTTGGATTGAAAGAATTTGTCATGCTTTGCCTCAAAAGGCAATAAGCTTAATTCAGTCCCCAGCCACAGTGGGCACAAGAAGTAGCAGTAAACTGCTTCTGTGATTCAGGAGAGAGTAAAACTACAGAAAAGAGCATCAGTGATGGACCAAAAATATCTGCACTGGAAACATACATACATTGTATCTCCCATGTCTAGCAGAAACGCTGTTCTTCAGCAGAGAAAACAGATAAACTGGTTTATTTTGTGGAACAGGAGACAGAAGAGATTTTTTTTCATACTGAAATGATCAAAGAATAAATTTAGGTTTTAGTTTTCTCTGTATTGTGTTTAATTGGGGCAGGGGGAAAAGAGGAGGTGGGTAATGGTGGGGGAGAATTTAAGAATCTGGTTATCCTTAAAGAAGGTTTTCAACTTAATAGTTTCAGCAGTGAACTGTGCTGGGTAGAAATCTATCTTGTACTTGTCACATCTATATTAAATTATCTACTTTTTTCATTTTACAAGGGAAGATGTGAGCAGAACATTACTCAGCTGTCAGGATACAGGGCTGTGCTGCTGAGCAGAGTAAAGTGCATATATTCTACAATGCTGCAAATCCAGCACAAAGGTACCAGAGGAGGGATTTGTGTCACCAGTTTTGCCTCCTGTGTTCCTGGAAGGCAGTTTTCAGTAGGCTTTGTTTTGACTGCTTTTTGCTATGATGATATTTAAACGTGATCAATGGCCCTTTCTTCTGCAGAAAAAAAAGTGTCTCCTGACTACACTGTTACAGATAAGGACTAGAAAAATATTTTTAGCTTTCTTCAAATACAAACTGGCCAGTGTAAAGCTACTATGATGACTTATACAGATGGTCCTTGCCCTAATACCGAAAGGTAGTAAAGAAAAATCCTTGCAAGTCAGTTTTTACTATGTTTTACAACATTATAGATATTGTATTCATGCTTCTCTAGACTATATATGATTAAACAGAAAGATGCCCACAGAATTTCCTGATAATTCTCCACTTTTGTCTTGAAATCTGACCTTGTGGGTCTTAGACTTCGCTGCAATGAATTTTCCCACTTACAGGAATATACATGTAAAAGAAAATCTTATATTCCTTACAAGGACAATTTTAGACCACAGAGTGGTAAAAGACTTCCAGGGTTCGAAAAATGCCAGAAAGCTAAACCTGAGTGACTGAACTGTGACCATAGTGACCATCCCCATGCTTGAGGATGACTAAAAGTTATAAAAAATAAATGCTGAAAACTAAGACAGCTCCTGTGCCTATCACTTCCTTCCAATATATTTGCACGTCAGCAGTGCTTTTTATTACATTTCCCTGACTGCCAAGGTACTACTGTACTTCTGGGTATGGCAAGGAGTTGAAGGAGAGCTCTTTTACGTGAGAAAGTTATTGTACAATAAAAATAGAAAGTTGTATTACAGTGTGTTAGCAACTTTTCAATGTATGCATGTACTCAGTGTAGGGCAGAGTAACCTCCCTTTATGTTTACTACTAGCTAAGAACTTCAGAATGGGATGATAACACCATTCAGTTAGTGCTGCTCACATTTAAAGCCTAATATATTATACAGTTCATCATACAGAAGAATCACAGGACACAAACAAAAGAAAAGAAGAAAAAGCAAATTTACTCCACTAAACAAGCAAGCAACCACAAAGGCAAAATATCAAATATCAACCCTGAGACATTTCCAGTAAAAATACAGACACCCCAACTCTTAACTGTTCCCGACTCCCACCCTGGTGAGTCACTGTGCATGAAGAGCTGGACATTATTTGTTTGCCAAAACATGTTTAATCTAGAATCTGCAGACTGACACCAGAGGTGCAAGAGATGCATACAATGCACTTCCCCAGCTTATTTTCAATAGGGGAAAACACCAAATCAGCTGCCAAAACATGTGCAAATCTTCAGTGTCATCAGAAAGCGCTGAACTTAGACTGTGCCGTCTGTCTCGTCTGCTCAGTTTCATTTCCCCTCTCACAAAATCCTTGCAGCAGTTGCACTTCATGTGGCATTGGGTTACACAGAAGCCTGCTCAGCTCTTGTTTGATCTTGTTTGTTTACCTTAGCCGTGTTATACACACTAAATCTATTTTCCAGCTTATGACAAGTGCGTCCATTATTCTTTCTTTCCAGCATTTTGAGCATCCTACATGCTGGCCACAGAAATGCTGCTGTTTTCTAGTTTCCATTTTCTCCTTTGACAGAAACAGCTACAGAGGTTTATGTGCAATTTGACTTCTAAAGTTCACCAAGCTTTTGCAGGTCCTTACTGATATGCTGAATATGGAGACAAACATATTTTTTAGCTTTTTTTCCAACTACTTTTGAGGAATGAAAAGGCAAATTGACAGTTTGAACTCAACTATGTAGTTGTTCTTGGCTAGGGCTAAATTGTAGCAAAATACCTTGAGAGAGGAAAGCAGGAGGCAACACATCTCTTCCTCAGCAAGATGTTTTTACTAGGAAAAAATAAACTTCCATCTTTCAAATTAACTGTCAGTCAGGAGGGTCCAGGCTGATACCACTTCCTTGAGCTTGTTAGTCTGAGGATGCTGCTGAACCACCCCGTGAATGAGTTCCTGGAATGACACTAACAGTGCATTGCTGGACCACCTCCAGTTTTCACTTGTGCCAGTGGCATATCTCATGGATGTCTGCCTTTCAACATTTCTCATTTAGCTGTATTCCAAAACTGAGGAGCAGCATTTTCCCTTAAAACAAAGACAGAACTTACCAGAACACCATTTGATAGAAAGAACATTCTTTTGTACTGCTGAACATCCTGCACTACTAATAAATTCATAATGAGAATAAAAGGCATTCAGCTCAGCGGGGAAAGGATAGATCCTTGTACTTCTTATAAATATAGATGCATACTTTACAAAGATCATTTATAAGTCAGACCTAATATCTCTTTGCACCTTCTGTAGTGGAATACTGGAGACAATGAAGAGGATGTAATTGGTCTTTGTGCCATACGAGGAACCTCCCACCTACACTCACTCACTGTGAGACTGCTAATAATCAGCATTTTAAGGAAAGCAGCATCTTTATCTGCTTTGGAGTATATTTCTATGTATTAGGGTATTTCAAAGTACATTTCAAAGCCACGCAGCAAGATCTCATTCCAGCATTGACTCTGACTTTTGTGGCAGTAGGACCTGGACTCCAAGACACTGCCCAGTTTGCAGAAGCAGAAAACTTTTTCAAAACCTGCTCTCAAATGTATGAATTCAGGTCTTTCTAGTCCCTCATACCACAGCTTGGCAGAGCCACTGGGAAGCAAGAATGCTATGGATCTTCATTATTCGCCTTTTGCCCAAGATGCTTTCCTTACTATTCAATTTTTCTTCCTTTCCATGCTTTTCTTTAGCTTAAGAGGCTCTGCATCAGCTGCTAGAATATGGATGCCCAGGACCCACTGTGGCATTATGAAGTGTTATGTTAAAGCTCTGCAGGCTCATGTGACAGTAATTCCCCCCCATGCGCATACAGTGCATGGATCTGTCGTGACATCCACCCTAAAATTTCCCAGAGCTTCCCTTCAAGACCTCAAGGGAGATATCTTTACAGTTCATGTGCCTTTTCACTATTATTTTCAAACAATGTGGTATGTGAAAGTAGATGCCCTGTCCTCACACAAGGGAGAAAGGCAGTAAAACCAGAGTGCCACTGTATGAATTAAGATGAAAACCATTGAGATAACGTTAACCACACATTTTACAAACATAGTACTGTCCCTAAAAAAAACTCAATTAAAACCAAATACCCTGTGTTTTTATCTCAGTAAACAAAATTCACACATGTAGTTCTTAAAATCAGGTTATTAATAAAAATTGGATAACATGATAGAGCTGAACTACAAATGACAGGACTTACTCCTTCTATTCTGTCCTACTGATATTTTTACTTGTGGTTTTATATCCCACTGTTATTTTTTAGGTCACTTCAGTTGTTTTGGAAAAGAACTGTATTTTTACTCATTTAAATGTTATATACATGTACTTATTTACCCAATAAATAATAGGAAGAGTTTCTGATAATTTGGGAAATCCGATAACATACTGTTTATGAACTCTACTTGAAGTCGAGGAAGGACCAAGAAAAACGCTGAAAAAGGGCAGTTTTCCCACGAGGAGAAAAGTATTTTTTAATCTGTAAAACTCCTGACATCGAAAGATGCTGAGTGGAAAGGTCAGAGTGACACTCTATGTTTGAAGGAGAGGGCCTTAGCTAAAGACATACTCAAAGAGAAGGAACTCACAAATCCTGGCACGACATATACCCAAATCCTAAAGAATAACTGCAAGCACTTAGGACAGCCACAGAAAATGTCAGAGGAGAGCTGACTGTTCTATCTGGATGTGCCAATTTTTCATGCTGAAACAAAGAGGATTTGCTCTTGAAATCCCTCTGCATGACGTGTTGACTTCCTTGTCTGTGTTTGTGACTGTATGGCTGAAACTGGTCAATCAGATGAAGGGCAGGAGAAACAGATGATGAACCTCATTAAGTGCCTAGCAGGTTAAAACTGCTCCTGGAAGTTAAGGCAAGGGGAACTGAAAGACCCTCCTTTTAAGCAATGATGTCAGGTAGAACATCTCTGCCAGAAAGGATAGCAAAGGTGGTGCCTGGAGCATGGCAAGTGATCCTGGGGAAGTTTGGAGTCATATCTGTAGATCCAGGCACAATGCAGTGAATGCTGAACTTCAGGAATGTTACCAGAGCTGTGCAATAATCCTCGCCTGTAGTGCTGCTTGTGAATGGACACATAAAACTACAGCCCAGACAGGAAACAGCACTTTGAAATAGTCGCTTGGTGTCTCCAAAAAGAACTGATAAACTTGAGCAGCTCCACCTTCCTGCAGTTACAAATCATTCGAGAAATTCGAACCCCACAGAAAGACATGGATCTGAATGTTCAGCAATACTTGGGAAGTGGACAATTACTTGGCCATTTTCTAGAAAGTTTGAATTGTAATCTTAATTAATGGCCTGCGCTATGAGTCACATTATTTCACAATACATAATCATCAGGCATCCATCCCATTTGTTCAACAAATTTTGTAAATTTCCTAGTACAAGATGAAAACAGTAAAAACCCTAATCTAACATCAAAAAGCCATTGCATTTCTCAGTATTACTGCACAGTTCCTCTACCTGCACAGCACTGTATTTCTCTGGGCCAGCCTCCACACTGAGAGGCTGTAGCCAAAAGCTTGGCTGCTCTGGATAGTCACTGTCACATCCTATAGTTACAAACTTCACCAAATTTAGCCCCAAACCCTCTTGAACAGAGCTACATTTGGTAGTGCTTGTGCACAGCAGTGCTGGTACGGAGACGTTTGATATTGAAATCTCACATATGCCCTTCATTCTGAAATAATTAGCGATTGTAATTTTGTCCCAGGCTGTGCACTGTCTACTCAGACACCACACAGAACCCATGGCTGTGCCATCTGCAAATACATTTGAACAAGGAAGTTTTGAGCACCTGCCAGAAAGCAGAATATCAGCAGAAAAATACATTTACTCAAAGAGAATGAAAATTTGCATGGCAGCAAAAATAAACCCAACATTGCCATCACCATTACGCTGCTGAAATGCTGTTGTAAATGTGCATTGATTGTTTGCTCACTGACAGCAAACAAGAAACAGGCTGCTTGTGTGGGAGCAGGATACAGTCTCTTCAAGAAAAAAAGGATCTTCTAACGTATCCAGGCAAACTGCTAGGAAATGCATCTGTCCATTTTTATTTTTTAAGTGAGAAAAATAAGTGGGTTTGAACATTAAAAAACCCCAAACAAACCAACCAATCAAACAAACAAACAATAATACCCTAAGCATTTCCCTGGCTTTTCCCTGGAAGTTCCTGAGAAAAACTGTATTGCCCTTGGAGCTTAATTTTTTTTATTACCATCTGTAATTGTTTCCCAGGGTGTAACCACTCACATGTAGCTGGAACAGTACTGACTGGAGAATGTCTCCTATATAGGCTTTATTTATTTTTTCCAGAGAAGGGAGACAGAGGCCTGAAGCCATGATTTTGTCTTCATTCTGTGTGCAACATATCTCAAGGACAGAGCACTGGACTGTAAACAAAAGGGACAGCTGTAAGGTCATGAACATTCCTGGAAGCCTATTATACACAAATACAATGTGGAAAGAATATGGAAATCGGACTGAGCTTTAGCAATATTCATTTTATGCAGAGTTTTACATGTTTCTAAGAACCCAAGCTATTTCAGATTCTATTAGATCTTTTCTGTTGTATCATTTAATGTATTACAAAGCAGCTTTAGCTAACAGCAGAGGTGGGGGAGAAGTACAAATCTCACAGCAGAGCATAAAATAACCTTCTTGAGTCAAAATGTTGTCTTTTTTGGAATAAAAAGTAATCCTATATAAAAATGGGAGTTTCAGTGCTAACTACACTGTATGGAGACAACTGAGGAAGCATGAATGGGAGAGAGAAGAAATGCTACCTATGTGTTCTGTAGGCTATTTTAGTCCTACCATCTTCCATTCTGCTTCTAAGCTGATCCTTTTACACTTGTTCTTTAAGTAAATAAATAAATAATAATTTTTTTAAAGGCCCTAATATTAACAGTCCCATGACTCCAGGAAAGGACAGAAATCCTTTGCAGCATACTGGTCTTTTTTTTTTTTTTTTTGTCTGCACAGGATAATATTTTCAAGACATGTTTTTCCCTGCATATTGTGCTTACACAGACTTTTTGGTGGTGCTCCAATAGAAAAACGTCTGCATGTGCAGTTCTAAAAAGCTTTTCAGCAATGTAAATGATTAAAGACACAGGGACTCAAAACCATACAAATGCAGTGAAAAGCAAAATCCCTGTTGGCTGCTGTACACAACTGAGTTATGCATTGCTTTCTCCTTATCTTCATTAAAGTTTGCACAGGAAAATCATTCTCTGTGGTCCCTCTTCTGTGTCAAATGCTCAGCCATATTCTCTGTTCAAAGCACTGCCTCCTCATGCAACACTCAGTAACTCCTCAAGTTAGTATGGGGACTAAAGTAAAATTAAATGGATACTTCTAAATTCTTCAGCTTTTGGATTATCACTTGTGGCTCTTGGCACTGCAATTCATGAACAAAATATATAATCCTCATCCATTATTTTACTGGATACTATGTGCCAAGAATGACACAATGTCAAGTTAAAAAAATATATAAAATCTCTCACCTGCTCCTAATAACTCCCCCTTCCTACCTAATCCTTTTTTTGCCTGAGAGAAGAGATAGGCCTCACAGTGAGCCCTGGAGGTCAACAATCTTGAATTCCACTGGAGCAGCAAGAACAGCAAATTCCACAATTAAGAACTAATATAGGAATGTCAGAGTCCCCAGTGATTTCAGTGGTTGTAGTCGAGGTTCAACTCCATGCATGAAAGCCTTCCTTGTTAAAAATAAACACAGCAAAGTACCCCTACAAACAAACTGGAGACCAACGCCTCTTACAGACGGCAGTATCGTATTCTCGAATATTGAGCTAATATTCATTTGTTGCTGCAGCATCAAGTCTGTATGACAAGCATATGCCAAAGTGCCAAGAACCTCCAAAGACAGCACCTCTTCTGTTCTGGTTCCTCCCCAGCTAACAATTGGCATAAGGAATACAATATTGTTTCTGTAAAAGCTGAACAGTGAGAAGTGACCTGCATAGTCTTCGACAGACGGAAAATCACAAGCAGAAAATTCATTTCTCACTGAAATGCATTTCTCACCATTCTTTTTCCTTTGATACCATTATAATAAAATACTTTCTGTTCTAAGGAGGTCTCCCAAATCCACACATCACAGGGAGAGGCTAAGTATTTTATTGCCACTTTCTCCTTTAGCAGCTACTCAATCCAATGAATCTGTCTATTCTACCAGCTCTGCACCACTCCCAGTAAAATGTGATCAGTAGGCAAATGGGAGAGCAAGAGGGAGGAAGCAGCATACATGGTCTCAGTGCCAGCAGCTATCAGCCAGGCAGGTTTGTGTGCCATTAGGAGAAAGAAATACAAAGTGCTCTTTTTGTATGCTCTTGTTTGTATTAAAGCAAAAGCTCCAGGGAGTAACTTAAAATCAAAGGCTGACAGGGCACAGTGAATCTGAACAGTTATTTGCAGTTTTAAGACTGCTGGGGAAGGAGAGGCACACAGGTGCAGAGTGGAAGGAGGAGAGGATGTGGATCCAGAAATAAAGTTGAGCAGTAAAGTATAAATCCACCTCACCTCTTCATCATGTTCCAGCAGATGCTGGCTAATAGCTAAGTTTAGTTATTTTAGAGTTTTTCTGAACTCTGTTGAGATGCAAATGTGCTTTGGGCATGTCAGAGATGTGCATTTCCCCCTTTTTTATTTTTTAATTGTTCAAATACAATTAATGAAGCCAACAAAACTAAGCATTTGGAACTCCCTGCTAATATACCAAAGTGCTGAGGCAATCTGAGTGGATCTACTTTCAAAACAGTTCCTGTTTTATTTGCTTTCCATGTTAAGAGTCCAGTGCCACAGAGGACTTGGCAAGCCTATAGTGTTCAGTGTTTATCATGAGGAACTGGCTTTTTATTTCTTCCCAGGACACAATGTTGATACAGAGTGAATTCAGTACTAAAACAATGCCTCAGGATGACATTAACAGACACTGCTGTGGCATATGAAATCTTTCAATATTTATTCTGTTCATATTCCCAGCAGTAACAATGTAGTTAATAAATTCACCTGAAGTCTCCTCTAGAATTTTTCATTTCCCATTCTAAGCTGTTTTGAAGTGCTCCTGTGCACTTTACAGTAGTTGCTCTCTTTTGTCACAAATATCATTTCTTCTTAAGAGTGGAAGTCTGATCCCTGTAGATCCCAGAATTACAGTATCCTACATATTTATCAAAGCTTCTGAATCTACTTAAGATTATAAGATGAAAGTAACCTAAAAGTTTTAAGTATAAATATACATGTGTCTGTTTTTAAAAAGAACTGGAACATGTTGGCAGTCTTAGAATTCACACTATTTTCTTGTTGGGTCAATAGAAAAGGATTTTCTCTGCTGATATCTGAAACAGACTGCTGCTAAATCCTATGCAAAGTCTGGAATGCATCATGCCTACATGTGCTCACATTTTTTTTATATCACAAAGATAGCTAATTACACAGCATCACTTATTTATTTATAACTCTATGACTTTGATGCTCTGATGCCTATGAGATTCCAAAATCAAGTACAGCTCTAACACAAGTACCTGCCTGTGGATGTAAGTACCTGAACAGCAGGGAACTGGACCGTCTCAGTTCATTTCAGGAGCTCATTCAAAAGCAGTGTGACCTCTCAGCAGGTCCAGGGAGGGGATTTTCCCCTTCTCTTCTGCCCTTGTGAGACCCTGCCCAAAGTTCTGCATCCAGCTCTGGGACCTGCAGCACAAAAGAGATGTTGGAGTGAGTCCAGAGGAGGCCACGAAGACACTCCAAGGGCTGGAGCACCTCTGCCATGGACACAGTCTGAGAGAGCTGGAGGTGTTCAGCCTGGAGAAAAGAAAGCTCTTGGCAGAGCTCAGAGCCCTTTCCAGTCCCTAAAGTGGCTACAAGAGAACTGGGGAGAGACTTTGGAGAAGAGCATGGAGAGATAGGGCAAGGGGGAATGTCTTCCAACTGCAAGAGGGTAGGTTTAGATTAGGTATTAGGAAGAAATTCTTCCCTGTGAGTGTGGTGGGGACCTGGCATGGGTTGGCCAGGGAAGCTGTGGATGCCTCCTCCCTGGAAGTGTTCAAGGCCAGGTCGGATGGGCCTCTGAGCAATCTGGTCTAGGTGAAGGTATCCCTGTCCACGGCAAAAGGTTTGAAATGAGATGGTCTTTAACGTCCCTTCCAACCCAAACTATCTGTAATTCTGTGATGATTCTATGATTTCATGCATGGAATATGGCAGATCTTACTTTGTGTCATGCTCCAGGTTATGATAAAAATTAAAAGCATAGACTAAAATCCTCTCGTGTTTTAACTGTCATATCTCCACTTGCTTCTGTGGAGCAATGCTAATTGCTGAAGAACCGGACACATTTTAAAATTCCTAATGAAAATTCACTTAAAGTTTCAACATTGGGATCATTGAATGCTGCGTCACTATGTGGGCTGTATGTGAACAAAAGGGTTTTCTTTAATACGTGCTGAAAATGGAAACTATCATTAGTGATGATGTTCTGACTGTGAGGCATTTTTCAGTGACAACTTCTACAGAGAGAAGTGAAGAGATCTGGCCTAACATTGAATTCAGGGATTTTTTAAAGCACAAGTCTCATACAGAAATCCAATGACCGTTACTCAGCGTCCTACTTGCACCTCAAAGAAACGTATGCAAGAGAGGTGTTCACCTCATGTTTTCTTAGTGCAATAGTTATCCTGAAAAAGCACTTAGGGACTTAAGCACACATACATGTGGTTATTTGCATTTCTGTAACATTTACAGGTGAATGTATGTGGATCACTTCACCCTGACTAAACTAAAATAATCCTTGAGCAAAACAAATTAAAAGTTTCAGAATAAAATTTCACTGGGGTTTTAGGAACTGAGGAATACTACAAATTTAAATTACGACTTGGTAAAAGGTAATTATCCTTGAGGAGATGCTTCCTCTAAAAGCAGTTTCTATCTTAAAAAAAAAATTGTCATACTATAATCTCTAAAATATATGTACTTATAAATTCAAAAGACTGTTTAGTAAGAACTTCATGTGCTCTGATTCTTAATTTACATTGTAAATAGATTAAAAAAGATATATTATGAATTTAAGTCAGAATAAAAACCATGTAAACATAAAAGGGCAATTTAAAGAACAGACAACCATCTGAAAAATTTCTGGCAGTTCTTATTAATCATAAATAATCATACTTCTTCCGTTTGTTTTACATCTCTGTGAATCTGAGTACACTCAATATCCCATTTTTACAGACCCTTCACATTGCCAAGCAAAAGACAAAATGTTATTAAAAATGGGTTCAAAACAACTGCAAGGTCAGTAGATTTAACGGCAACTGCAAAACAACTTACAATTAAACTCTTATTAAACTAAGCCTTAAAAACTTAGACGCTGCTTAGATTTATTGGCAAGATACAGAATAATGCAAAAATACTCAAAAAACCTATTCCAACACACACGTCTCTAAAAGAAGTTCTGTAGTAAAGACATCTGTCTGTTGTGGCAGTTCTCTCCTCTGTTCCTATTTAGACCTTTATTACAGGAGCACAGCAAAATGTCAGCTAATGAATGAGAGTGCACTTTATTTCCACCAGTTCCCCTATGATTGGTCCTACTACAGCTGAAATCTGTTTTCCCAGACAGGATTTGACTTCCACATAAAAATATCAACTCTGCTATAATCTGGTCTCATGTGGATCCTGGTCTTTTTATATCTTCTCTTTAACTAGGTACACAAGCTATTGTCTTAATTTAACAAATAGAACTGTTAACTCTAGGCTGTTGAACTGGTTAACCTGTGATCTAAATACAGGTTTCTGTAGCAAATTTTCTACGTCTATCAGCAGGAATGAAATGCGTGCAGACTTCACATGTGACTCTCCACTCACTTTCAATTTAATAAAAATAGAATCCCTAAGTGTTTGAATGTACAGTTCCCACTTTGTTTCTAAATTTGGGGCATTACTTTAAATTATTGTTTGAAGCATCTCTCCCTAAAGGAGATCAGAAGGAAAAAGGACAATGTCTAACTGTAAAGTCGTGATTGTGGAGGAGTTTTCTTTTACTCAGTGTTCTGCAAAAAGCTGTTTGGTGGCATTGCAGAATGCCATGATTTGTTGCATCTTACTGCAAGGTGAAAGAAAACCTCATCATCTGATCACCACTGTATCTTTACAAGCCCTGAAGATAAAGTATGGAAAATCTATAACTGCAATGTTATGTCTGTTGCTGCTGCGCTCTTTATTAATCAATCAATGCCTCTCAACAAAGCTCTTTCAGCCTCCTGCCGTAGCAGTTAGACCTATAATCAGCTCGACAAAAACAGTTCAGAGATGCATCCTTTGTGCTTCTATGTAATTTACATACACTAAAAAAATCCCTCGGCGTGCTATTCATAACATGTTATGTAGTATAAAACGCACCACATTATGTGCTATAATCATAGCCATTACTTGAATAGGCTAAAACGGTTTTTTACATTCTGGAGTAAATTTCACTATTAAGAGCAAATGGATTAGATCATTGTTTCCCTATTTCCTCCGTAAGTAAAACACAATTGTTAAATAACTCCCTGACCTTCCTGTGCATGTAAGGTAGCATGAGAGTGCTGTTACACAAATGACTGTTGTAACAATTTGTAAACATTTGCACCTGATACATAGACACCTTCTGGCTAATTTTTAATAATGAAAGGGAACTTCCTGTATTTTCTGAAACTGAACAACAGTCATCAGTGGAGCAAAAAGCATTCCGTGCTGCATTGATAGGAGCTTCAGCTGCTGCCATTACCATGCCATTTCAGACACTGCTATCCCACAGCATGGATCGATTCACTCGCCTTTGCTTCACTGTGGTTCTCAAGGGGCCTGTCTCACCTGAATTCAGCCCAGTCATTTTCACCCCCTACTGTTTTAATAAAAAGTCAGATTTGGAAGAGTTAGCACTGCAGCTAGTGACTACGCATCAGATTTTACTTTGCTTTTTTTGTAGGTGAATAATCCAGAGGGGAAGGGGGAAGAAGCCTTTATTTCACCAGCTTGTCCACCTTGTGCAGCCCCTGCACAGGGGGGTCAGCAGATCCACAGCGATCAGAGCCCTGGGTCAGCTGCACAGAGGCTTGCAAAGAAAGTCATCTGTTAAGTACTCAAGGAAAGATTTATTTAGAAAGCTTCCGTAGGAGGCCAGTGATGTGGATACAAAGGTGACAAGTCCCAGGTGCTCTACTTGTTTTCAGGGCAGCAGCAAGGCTCACAGTGAGCTGGGTTGCTCTGTAAAAGAGGTAGGCAGAAGCTTGGTTGCAGCTATGCTGTCTGACTCTCACAGAAATGTTGGGAAGCAATGAAGTTTTAGTTTAAAACACCTGTTACACTTGTATAAGCTTTTCTGAAGATGTCAGCACTGTAAGAGATTATTTCTGTCCCACTAAAATCAAACATCTGCCTGTTAGATCCGACGAGAATGCCTCAAATGCAAAAAGAGGATGATAAGGCATTACAAGAAATGTGTCTTACACAAACCAAACTATAATATGCTGTGGTCACAATTTGCACTATGATCTCTACAAACAGCTGTAATTAGGCATTTTGATAAGAAAAAAACCACACAGGACTTGCCTAAAAATTTAGATCCCTCCTTGTATAAGTATCTCTACTTTCAACTCCTTGAAATAAGTTGTGATGAAATAAAAAACAAAAAAAGCTAGAGCAGTACAAAAGTTAAGATCAGAGAGAGTTTCTCCCTCTGTATTTTCATATCCCACCTCCCTTAATAATACCTGAAAACATGAATTTGGCTGGTTCCCATGGTATACCATACCCTTACCTAGAGTCTGAATTCTCAGTAACCATCATTGGCTACGAGTGGAGTAATACACATCCATTTTGATTTTTCCAGCATGACACTAAGGCCATTAACTACCTGAGTTCAAATCCACACACTTTTTGAACTGATAGTAAAAGCATGAACTACAAAGCTAAAATCTAATTCTCCAGACACTTAACTTCCCTGCATCACTTATTAGCAGATACAAAGCCAACAAAAAATTTCACCCTTCAATTGCAGTCTCCAAATGCTATCTATGATCATTTTGATCTTCAGTGATAGAGACTACTGGAGAGCACACCTCACACAACATTGCTCCTAACAAGAATTTCAGAAAGTGGGCAAAAAGGGACAACATGCTCTCTAAATTATTGCTAAGCTTCCCTTCATTACTGTAAGGGCTTAATCTCAGTTTTGATCTGAATAGGCCAGAATTTTGTGGAAGTCTGAATCCAGTTCTCTATTTTGTAGTTGAAGTCTGTATTTACTGATGCAAATACAGCACCTGAGTTTTGATTCAGCTCCATCTACATATCCATGCCATCTTCACAACACAGCCCGGGCTGTCTGGGGAAGTGTGGCAGGAAGGTTGTCCCTGAGGGTGAGCTATATTGGATGTAACATGTTCCATAAAGCTGTATCCAGTAGCATGGCATCAAACACACAACTGGATTAGCAAATCTCATTGGACAAGTCTGGAAACCACAACAGATGCTGGCAATCACAGAGACAGCACTGGAGTGCGGCCTCACATGTTATCCTCACCCTCGGTACTGTTATGTCGAATTCTGACAGGGACTGACCTTTCACAAGATTCTTTGGATAGAAACAGTCAAAAGATCTCTGTTTGCCTGCTATCAAATAAATAGGTCTTAACACATACAATATTGTAACAAATATATCTAACTGTGTCAGCTCTCTATGTGAGCAAACAGCCTCCCACCAAAATAAGGTAGCAGAGTTAGAAGATCACCTCTCTCAGTTACGTGATTAACAAAACTGAGAGAGTCTTTACAGCAGAATGTGCTGTAGGCCTTGGAAGTCTGCAATCACTCAGAAGCTAGCTGGGAATTTTAGATTAAATTTTTTCTATAATCTTCTTTTGTCACATATTGGTACACTTTGCAGTTAACACAGGAATCAGGTTGATTTGACAATGTACCTGAACAGGGCACCACGAATGTGCCTCTTCACTGCTTTTATTTACTTACCAATTTGAAATTGTGGTGCACTTCTGCAGGTGTCTTTATGACATCTACAGCTGGAGAGGGAGCTGACTGACTTGTTAGCTTCTAACAACTGACTAACCTAGTTAGCACTCTCCTTTAGGCTTGATGGTTTTAAGAGTAGCTAACATTCTTCCTTTTCCAGTCTCCTCTAACACCCTGTTCTTTCTTCACCCCCTCCCCAACCCTCACCTTTTCTCTTTCTCTCAGGAGAAATTGCTAACAGAATTTATATTCAGCATTCTGTCACATGGCAGACATCTATTTTTCACTTGTCAGATTGGCCAAAATTAAAGCAAAAGCATGTTAGTTTCTAATCAACTAATGCAGATTCTCTGAGTCAAATCTTCATCAAAAAATCCGTGCAAAAAAATGCTTGAAAATTATTGAAGTAAGAATACTCAGGCTTGGATAACAAGAGACAAAATTTCTGCATATCCATTAAGGATTTTTTTTTAATGTAAACTGGAACAAGGCACAGAATGGGCACAGCTAAAAGCACATTGGAAAAATCAATAGCCATATAACAACAGATCCCTTTTTAAACAAATCTATCTGTAAAAAGAAAACTGAAAGTCACTAATCCTTTATCCTCCAATAAAGAGCTAAAAATTTACATGTGCTGCCAGTTTGAATAGGACCTACCATGTTTAATATATTCTGGGTTATATTTTGCCCTAGATGAATCAATTAGAGGCAGCCACTACCCAAGGTGAAGATATACATTAAGAGGAAAAGACACCATGCCAAACAACCTTTCATTTATTTAAGTAGTAGTAGTTACAGCAGTTGTGGTGTTTTCCCTTGCTTGCAATGAACGTAGGTGGATTTTTTCTCCAACGAAACATCAGCATGCGAGGTAATAGTTGTAAGAAACCAGGTGACACTCCTCCCTGTTTGATAACACAGAGCTCACTTTTCTCTTATTGATTCTTCCACATAAGTGGTCTGTATGGAACATGACACGCTCGTTAGATTATGCTCCACAATGCTTGAGAGAGAGTGAGCCCAGTAAGCAAAAGGTTCCCGGCTGCACAAACAAGCATACCCTGCGTACTGCCTGATCCAAGAGTGAAACAGCTGTATTAGCCTTGGCAGAGAATTATTTCAGACACAACTGCACTTGATTTATACAGGGGATCCATGAACATAAAGCGAGACTTGAATTTCTAGGAGCTGATATGGTCAGACTCACTTTATCTACTGCTGTTTGAAACCAAGGTAAGGCAGCAGCAGCCTGGGACTGGACTGGTATAGTAAAGCCATTTAGGAGAAGATGGTTATTTTTCCCTTTTTATCAAAGGCGTGGAGGGCAGTAACACCTTTTGTCAGTGATGTTTTCATCAGATATCAGAAGGGATTTTGCTATTTGAAGATACAAAAATCACAAACATAATGATTTCAGTTTTAGTTAGACTGAACCATATTTGGGTGGATGAGTTCTGGCAAACTATAGGCCTTTAAGGACCCTGTCCTCTCCATATTCCATCACACCCGTTCCTTGCAGCTCCACCCCTGCAGTTCTGCTTTCTGTGCCACAGCTGTAGAGTCATCTTGAAGTGACACAGCACTCTAACTTCAGAAATGGCCAATAAAACCATGAAGCCAAACTTTCTAGCCTGTCTAGCCACCTTCTTCAAGTTTATGAAAGCAGGTTTTCAGAGCTGACAGTTCTCTTTGATATTAATAATATCTCCAGGAGCACAGGGACACAAGTGACTAAATTCTGAGAACTTTTCTTACCTAACAAGGTAACACTTTTCTTAGGAAGAAAAATAGTGGTATTTACTTTCTTATAACACTGTATACTAAAGTTAAAATGACATAAAGCAGTTTTTAGGTTGTAATTTTAGTAACCTCTGTAAAGGCTGTAAAAGCAACAGAGCCAGGGATCTTCTAAAATTTTAAATAAATTATAAAGAGAAGTGTTTTAAAGGTCAAAGATTCTAGCAAAACAAAGGAGTTCAGCTTCCAATGCACATTTCCTAAATGCACGAAACTTGTTTATATGTCTAAACCAAAACTGAGTTATAATAGTTAACAAGGTGGGGAATTTAAGAAAGGGGGTTTTATCCCTGTATTCCAGGCATGAATTAACCACAAAAAACCACCACAGAGTGGTGAAGCATTTTTAAGTATTAGCTGCTCCCAGAGAGAGTACACTGAACTCGGTGGATCAGTAAACCTGTCCCACAAGGCAACTTCTTTGTTCCCTCACACAAAGCACATTTAAGCACATTTTTATGCAGGATTCAGGATTTGGTTCCGGTATTTTAAAAGTGGTAAAATGTGTGTACCATGTTGAATGCCATCCTGAACTCTGGACTCCTGAGAGTCAGGAGTCCTGGGTTCTGTTCCCATGTCAATTCCCAGTTTCCATGTGATCTCAGGCTGGTCACCCAATCTTGCAGTCTTTCAGTCTACCAGCCTGCAGTATGGGCATAATGGTATTTGTCTGTGTGAATAAGATATTTTGAGACTGAGCATTTGCAGCACGGTTTAAGAGTCTCAGATGAAAAGCATTACATAAATCCAAAGGACTTAATGCTTAGGAAGATGAAACATGAAAAATTCTTTTCAGTTATTTTAAACTATTGACAAAAAGAGTTTTTAAAACCCATTTTGTCGAATTTGAACATATATTTAAGAAAAAAAGCTTTTGGGGTAAAGTTTCTAATTTGTTTTTGATTACCTGTTTTTAACAAGTTTGCTTCATTCGCAGCAATGGGAGAGCAATTGAAATGAAATTGTAAACCAACAAAAGTCAGAATATATTGTAGATGTGTACAACTTCCAGTTTACAACCTGCAAAAGCTTCCATTCAAAAAGGAAGGCAACCTGCCACACACTGCAGAAGCAATCCATTTTGATAAAATGCATGTCTTTGTGAATCATAAGCAGACTTTCCACAAAACTGTCTCTCTTTTTCTCCTGATTCCCTGCAGACGTGTGCAATTTTCACTGCCTGTCAGTTTATCAAAAAGACCAGAGCATCAAATTTCAGCTCTGGATTGTCAGGTCTGATCCCTATTTCCTTTCAAATTCCAAAATACTGACACATTGATTGGAGTTCATAGTGTCAGACAACAGCACTTAAGAGACATTTTTGCTAAAATATAGCTTCTGATCTATCTTTTATGTTGGGTTGGGTTGTTTTTTTTTTGTTCCTTTTGCAGCCTCAAGAGTATTGATCTGGGACTCATTTATATATGATTTTCACCACGTAGAAAGCAATTCGCTCAAACAAAACAGTTCTTTTGTATAACTTTTTAAAAGGGCGCCCATCAGAAGAGATTGATCAAGCTTATTTAGCTTGCCAGGACATCCCCCCCACACTTCCATGAATTGCCTGGATTTTTAAGCTCCAAATGCAAGTAAGAAAGATCTACAGCAAGTGCTCACAGCTACACAGAGTGCTCAGCGCATCACAAAGTTCTGGCATCTTAATAACATGTAAAAGTATAACCCCCCAGCAACAAACATTTTTATCCACGTACATACCCTCTGAAAAACACTGAATATTATCTGTAAAGCTTCTTTAGTAAGCACATTATCAGAGCAGATTTTCTCTATCAGATAGTATCTAGGAATAATGTCTCAATACAGAGTATTGATTCTGACACAGAGTCCTCTCTAAAGTATGGATCTCTGAGGTACTCAAACAGTCATCCTGTCTCCTCAACAATTGCCCTTTCTCACTGAAGACTGAGAGACTGTGTTGGACACTGCCCACATCTATATTTCTGAGGCAGTAGCAGCATTTGGGGGTACTGCAGTAGTTCCACAAGTTGCATAACAATGGATTTGAAGCACTCTAATTCGCGTGTAGATTGTAATTTAATGTAAATGGTTAATTTGATTCTCCCTCAAGTGTGGAAGTCAGGGAATGCTGCAGTGTTTCTCCAATTACACTAAGTAAGCTGGCTTTTTTTCCAAAAGTGCACAGTGAGTCAAGGGGGGGTGCTTCCTCTCCCCCTCCCCCCGCCAGTATATTTAGCAATTTGTGCAGACTGTATGTATTAAGTTGTGATGCAGAATGAAAGATTTGTTTCTGCCTTCCCCTCCAGAGAACACACTTTCAATTTTTTTTTAATTTTTCATTTTTAAAGCAAGAACCCTTCAAAAGTAATTCTTCTATATAAATATACATGTGTGTTTTTAAAAAGTGTGTGTATATGTATAAGTACACATACACAAATATTTTGATCCAATAATCACCTTTTTCTGGGATGGCCATAAAGGGAGCAGAAAATGAAATATCTGTTCTACCATACTCTCAACTAGGCCTCTCTTTTCAGGGACAAAAATTGTCAGGGCTACTGTCAAACTGTGGTCACATGAGGGAGAAAGATGGACATGGTAAACACTGCCTGAACTCACTGGATGGAAACTTGCAGAAGCTTCTCAATAATGTTTGAAAGAACAGGAGAGTGAGAGTAAATGGGAAATTTTACAGTGTTTGAATTGGGATTGGAGATCCCAATGAATAAGCAATCCTTAGAACTTCCAAAGATGAAATAAAAGGTAAAATAATAAAAAATAGATCTACTAAATTCTTTATGTTAGAGCAAAAATTGACTTATCTAAACTTCTTTCCCAGCTATCTACCCCCTTCAAGAAAGTTGTATGAAAAGTTAGATGAATTTTATCACATTCATTCTTAAACCTTCACATATCTGAGCAGTGATATGAAAAGCTTTTGCACTATCCTTATAATTCATTTTTTATTTGTGTTAATTTCAGAGACCTCCAAAACACATGTTATTTAAAAAAAAAAATACTAGGGAGACATTCAGGGTGGGGAAGGAGAAAACAATACAACATCATATCCGTTCTAACTGGTAAAATCCTAAATTTCCAAAAGCAAAAATGCTTTTGTCAAGCACCTGAACACAGAATGGAGAAAGATACTCCAGAGGCAGCTCAGACACATCATGCAGCCACGGGAAAAGATGAATAATCAAGCGAAGAGGAGCCTAAGAAGTTGTGCTGGCAACACGCAGCGGTGGCGGGAGCTGGCCCCGCGCGGGGCGCGCTGCGGATTTCCTTCTGCGGGAACTGACCTACATTTGCTGCACGGGCTGGAGCTGCCGCTCGCTCCTCTCACCGAGGGGGATGTCTGTTCTCAGGCTCCCAGGTTACACTGGTTATAACCAGAAGAGCCATGTACAGAACAACGAAACCATGGAAAGTTAATATCTAATTACAAGGATACATTAAGCATTTCTTGTTAATGCACTGTATTTGTTTATTGTGTATTCATTATAACACACACATATACAGCTACATATACTAGCTGAAAGTGCTGGTTTTCATTATGAGGCATGAAGGAGGTTGTAAAACCTATAACGGGTAGGAGAAATCCTTTTTTCTTTTTGCTATGCTCTTTGTTTTAAAGCATCTAAAATACTTTGCTTCTATTTGAGTATGGAATAGAAGGATAAACAGATGAGTGACAATACAGAATATGTGCTGTGATGTTCTCCCTTTATTACAGAACTGTGTCTTTATGCATGTAAATGAGTACTTTCCCAAAAAGGTGAGAACGTGTTTGGCTAAATGAAAGATTGGTTATTAAGTTTTCAACATTATTACTTTTGATCCATTAGCACCTGAAAGCCAAGCCAGCATCAGTGCAGAAGTCTTGTTGACAAATCATTTACAATTTAGTTAATTAATACCGAAAGAAAAGCAAGGCACAGAGAAGTTGAGTGACTTGCTAAGGGTCATAAAGTAGTTCAACAGCAGAGGCAATAAAAGAGCCCTAGCTGACTTTCAGCCCACTTCCCTTCCCACTGTGCCTTTCACCCTGCAACACACAAGGCCCAATTTTCTCCATGTGTTACTCTGCCAGATAAAAGTATAAAATGGTAAAAACAACATGGAATTCTTTCTACTGGAATTAACTGGCATTGGTATTTCATTTTTGAGGGGATTCCATCATTTATCTCTCATAGAGTGAAGAGGAATTCCTTGTTACTCAACCCACAAAACAAAACCAAAACCAAAAACGAAAACCAAAACCAAACACCATGCAAAGTCTAAAATATTTCCAATGCCTTTAAAAAATAAATGGAGGAGAAGGCTAGCCTTTCTTAATTCTTCATGTCAGTTCTTCTAAAGTCAGAACCTCATTACTGCTAAGTTTTGAGACAAGCAGGTATGGGGAAGCCATGAAAACTCTCAGATTATGAATGCCCTCAAAGGCAGAAGAATGTTCTGTCAGCATGGATGCACATACGTGGATTGGGATGCGAGATCTTTGCAAAGGCATAAAGCAACTGAGCGTGAGCTGGTCAAGAAGTCAGATACCTTTATTTTTAGGGGGATGAATCAACATATGACTCAAATATTGTGCAGAAACAAAAACCACTAAGTAAAACATGTCCTGTACTCCCCTGGAATCACCATGGTGAGACAGAGCTCTTCCTTGCTTCATCAGCTCTCATGAATTGCTGTTTATGTGCAGACCTTCCATGCCATCTACAAAGTACTTACACAGGGAAGTGATGGACTCGGTATCCACTGGCAGACCCCCTTTTCTTCTCTGTCTTTCCTCCAGTGCAGAGACAATTTTTCAGATCTGTTTCTAGTCAGGACATGATCAGGCTGACCCAGCTTCAATCAGATCAGGATTTTCCCTATACAACCCTAGGTGGAGCAAGACCAAATCCACCTGTAATACAGGTTTCTGTACAGAGCAAGCCGTGCCCAGAGCAGAGCAGGCAGCAGTGCTGTCAGCTGCCCATGGCACCCAGCGGTCAGCTGGCAGTGATGCCTCACTGGAACGGCCAGCAAGCCGGGGAAGTGGGCACGGTGCCACACCAACAGATGGGCAGGGGTCTTAGGCAGCCAAGAGACCACGTAAGTGTGTCAAGTGAGGGTACTTAGGGCAGGATTCCCATGGCTATCCAGTCTAAGCTTGCACTTTGACAAAGGAACGCGCCATTGCTAATCCAGCTCAGGGCTGGATTAAGCGGGAAGGAAAAAGAACAGCTCCCATCAGCACTTGGGACTCAGGATGGCCGGGTGGCTGGAACAGAAGGAGGCCTAGTGCTGCATTTTCTTTTGTCTTTTGATGCAACACTCACATGGAAAACTACATTCTGACCGGATATGATACATGAAAACCAGGAGCTACTGTCTTCAGCTGAGAAAGAGCTTTACTTCCTCTTTTTAATACTCATACATGTAAGGAATGCTAACCCCCATATTCATCTGAGCAAGTATCTGAAGTGCCAGTAATCATTTCTCTTTTTCTGCTGTACTTTGGTTATGCAATATTGGGAATAACTGCTATGCAAAACATACTCCACACATTCCACTTACTAGGTTTTTCCAGTCCCTGCATGGAATTAATGTGAGGTATTGCAAGGCAGAGGTGTGAAGCAAAATCTCCATTGATGTCAAATCCTAAATTGCATTAGAAGCGAACATTTTGGGTCCAACCCTACTCTATTTTAAGCTCGAAGTAAATCACAAAACAATCAATAGGATCACAGAGGGGTAAGTGAGGGCTGGATGTGTAACTTTACAACTACAGTACAGAAGTGATTAGCTACATTTAATTTGATGTTAATGCATGCATAAGCCTACTGAAAAGAATATTGTAAACAACCAAATATTCCATAAACAAGACTAGTTACACTTAGACGACATTTAGTACTTAGGTCATTCAGGATCATGGACTTTAAATAATTTCCATTATACTTGTAAGAGGCAAGAGGTATCACCATACTACTACATATAAAGAACTGATACCACAAGCAGCTTTAAGGAGTTGCTTACTTTGGATGAAACAAGTGGCAATGGTTATGGATTTACAAGGAAGTTCCTGGCTCCTAATTTTGTGGCCAAACCACTAGATCTTAGCTAAGGTTTTAGGGCCAAAAGAAATAATTTTTGCCAGGATTGCTAGGATTGTAGCTAATATAATACATGCTATAAAGAAAAAGCAGTCATTCTGAAAGTTTAAAAACAGGATTTGATTCACAATGGCATTTTCAGGGTTTGGAATACGAGGGTTTGAGTAAGAAAGTTTGGAAGCTGCACAGAGGAATAGGAAGCAGAACAGAAAGAGACTGCACATCATTTTCAGACCTTTGCAGCCCTTTGGGCTCATGGAACACAGAGAGCCTTTCAACTAAGGCCACTGTGAATAGGTTTGAACTTGAACACAAGTATTTAAAATACCTTTAATATTGATTATCTTCATAAGATAAAAATACGTTTTTTATTATTCTGTTCTATAAGAAGTTGGAAAAAAATATATTCATGTTCTCACCAGTACGTATATCACCACATTTGTCTGAAGAGTTCCCAAGATCTTTCTGAATTTAGCTGCATGCTCTTAAAAAAGCAGCATACATTTCATGAATAAATGACGTTCTACTATATCATCTGATTACAAAAAAATCATCCTAAATTTGACATGATAACCTTTCACTTACATCTCCTTCAGTCAGAAAAAAATGGGAAGAAAGAAGCTTGGTTTTAATGAAAAAGGTGCAGTGTAGGAATCCTCAGTTCTATTTAGAAACTCAACAATCAGGCTGTACTAGAGCTACAATCTTTTTTTGTGAATGATACTGTTAGTTCAGTACAGCTACAGCAGGACTTCTGTACCTCTGCCTTCTTGGCTCTCATATTCCAATATTCACATCACGGTGATTAGTTACAATTTTCAATGGTATACCAAGGGAATATTTTCTATCACACCTGAATTTTTTTCATCACTGCCAGTCATTCTGCAGAACCAGGCAAAATATCATGCAGGAGAAGTTACAGAATTCCAACATTTTACACAAGGACAACCCCATCCTCTTTAAACATGGATTGATGAGCTGGGGAATACAGAATGCTTTTGGATTTGCCTGTCTGTAAGTGGTTCTGCGAAGAGAACATAACAGCATAAGCTTTGTGAAGCTCCCAAAAATGAGAAAAGCATGTTGTGCTGTATCTCATTTCTATGTAAAATTAATGAAAATAAAGCAATGCACTTCCCATGCATAATGAATAACCATGCCAAACTGTATCAACTTTTTCAGACTTTCCCTCTAGAGGGCTTTTAAATGAGGTCAACAGCAAACATATCTTTACATTTGATCTGAGTGGGAGCAGCACACAGTAACAGAGCTTGGCCATGCAAAGTGCAGTAACAAGCTCTTCTCAATTCTGCTGATGAAAAATAGAATACTAAATACTACCCCTGTATTTGTACCAGATATGGATTTCACAGATTCAGTTATGGAGAAAAGACAGGACTGTGAGTAGAGATACACAGTCCCCATTAACAATGCTGAAAAGATCAATGCTAGCTAAGCACAAGAATGACAACCCCATATGTCAGATTCAGTAGGACCAACAGCATGTGCCTCCTGAGGGGGAATATTATTCCTTAGAGGAGTTACAAAGAATCAGGCAAAATGCTCACGTTCTACCTCAGAAACCGGTAATTATCATCCTATCTGAACAGAAAGCAGCACCAGTATGGTCACAATAAGGAAAAGGCAGCACTAGTTAAGTAAAACTACCACAACAGCTCATGTTCAGTTTTCCTGGATGGAAGCTGACCAGATCAGCACAGCTCAATTCATTGTACATTTTTCCATGCAAAGGCACTATTTCTTGTCTATGACAGACCACACTCTGGGAGTACAATAATATACAGCAAACGTGTTGCATAACTCAGACTCATTTGTTCTGTGCTTAAAATAAATCAACTACTGTTTTATTACTTTTATAAACGTGCTTTTATTATAGAAGAGAAAAATTCCATTAAAGAAATTATTGGTAGCATTCTGGATATCTCTCTTAGCCCTGGCATCACCGGTGTGATTTCCCACTAACCCTGTTAATCCCTCTTTACGCCCAGCAGCCTCGCATTGGTATGTCCCAGGGAAGTGACAGACGCCGGAGTACCGGGATCCTTCCCAGACGCTCCCAGAATCCGTCTCCTCCGCGCTGCCTTTCACAGGCTGGCCCGCCTGTTTCACAACCTCCGTTTAGGACTTACTGTGGCACCTTTGCTCCTGAGAGGCTGCAGTGTAGTGGGCATGGATAAAGCAGCGACCCGGCAGCTGCAGGCTTGCTGGGCACGGGTGAGTTTAGAACATGTTGCAATTCCCATCCCCAAAGCAAGATCAGATTGGAGCAGGCAAGCCTGGAGTCCCTAGGCCGAGCAGCTCCCTCTCCTGGAAGGATGCTCTCCTTGGCCAAGGAATAAGAAAGATCTTGCATAGCCTCTCGGGAGAGGGCAATTTGTGTCTAAGGAGTTGTACATAAGATTCTGTTGCAGATGTTTTATTAACAGAACTAACCTAATTAAGAACCAGTCTTCGACACCAGTGAGGCTAGAATTTGAAGATAACATCCTTACCTAAAATTTTCAATATTAAGGGTCTATTTTTTATTTGGTTTTGTTTTGGTTTGGGTTTTTTAATTATTTCAAATATCATAAAATATATTTTCAGCAAAACTTACAATATCAAATTTCCATTGAAACCATACTGTGCCCTGCACTGTAAAATATATTCCAAGTCTCTTGTCCTGGAGATCTTGTAACCTGTATGGACTGTTTTGTTTTGTTTCTTAGATGGAAGACAGAATCACTGAGAGTGGTCTCATAGGCAGTCTCACAGAAAATGTCAAGAATCAAATTCACATCTCCACAGTGATACTCTAATATTTTAAAGGCAAGGCAATTACTTTTATAGATACATTAAAGCTTTTTTATTATTGTTATCATTTGAAATATTTCCCTTTTCCAAATCTTCTCTGCCTCTAAAACTTTCTAACTCTGGAGTGGGGATGCTTTTATTTAACTGGCAATTATCCATGATTTTTCATTAATCAGTACATTTTGTGAAGTTCAAAGCAAAAAGGCTACACTTCTGTAAATTCATTCTTTCTTTTTGTCTTCTATGCAGAGACATTGTTGGAGCGTTTCTCTGCAGCCACTTTTGCACCACTCACAGGATAAATAAAACCAGGCATCAGGATTACAGAGCTGGGCCACCAAAACTTTAAAGACACCTTGATTATAAACACGGGTATTGTTTGCTCCTCAACAGAAGCACCCATTAACCATAAATCACTTCACAGTTACCCCTTACCAAAGATTAATCTCCATTTAAAATGGTAATAAAAAGAAAGAGGCACTATTCCTCCCATGAAATGCCGAATCCTGGAATGGGAGCCTCACAGATCTTGTCAAACTTCATTTTTTTGCATTTGCTCACATAATTTAAGGCTTGTTGGGGAAAAACTGCTTACTATGTTTGAAATACAGGGACTTCTTAAAATTATAAGAAAAACCTAATAAGTCCAAACATAAAAGAAAGCTTCTTCCTTTATCCCAGCTCTTGTCACACTGCATCTATTCAGCCAGACAATTCACAGCCGTGATGGTGGGAACACAACATTTTAGGTTGATCTTCAAAGTGATTATTCAAAATGGGTGTTTCGGCTTCAACCCTATCATTGAATTGAGAATTTGGAATGTATTTAAGTTGTTTCTGGTGTACAACTTGTTAAATACATTTATTTGTATAGTCAATTCTAATGTACTCAGGCCTGCCATTAAAAGCAAACAGAATCCACAGAACAATTACAGCTCAGGAATGTGACCTGCAAAGCCATACCCGCCCTGTCCTGATATTCTTCTCATCTGTATGTCAGCATTTCTCCCCAGGATGAGTCAACGTAGTTGATTTTGTCATTTTCTTTATAATGTTATTTTAAAAAAAAGTTAGTGAGTAATGATACTTTAGTTGCAATAAACTGGCAGAAAGGGATTTGGAAGAAAAAAGACATCCTAAAGTTCCTGGAGAAGAAGCTGCAACTATGCAAACTGTTCATAATCTCAGCAGTCTGGATGGAATTTAGGGAATTTGGGTTAAGCCCCCAAAGTGAGCAGAACCTACTGGGAAGGTGGAGTGGCTAGGCTAAGTGATCACTAATTTGGGCTCTCTAAGGTAATTTACATTATAGTAATTAAAGTTTAGATTCCCTTGCTGTTCTATTTACGAACTCCATTAACCTATGACCTTTCTCTGAAGTTTACACCCAAATGTTTTCATTTTTTTTCCTGAGCAAAAGAAAAGCAGTTCCTATGGAAGTTATTTCTCATAATTATTAGTTGTATTTAGAGCCCAAGAGGTAGATATACACTTTAAGACAATCCAGCTGCAATGTTGTGCTGTGTAATTATACTAGAGATCCATCTTTTTGATCCTTCAGCTGAACCATTGCTAATATTCTTGGTTTTATTTGTGTTGATTTTGCTTTAAGTACAGCCTGCCATATGTTTTTCATTTAGTTGAATTTAAAATGATGGGTAAAATTCTGCTGCAAATCACAGAGATGCAAACAAAGAACATGCTTTGGCCCTACATTCTTATTTGTCTGTTATTAACTCAATTTTAATGACATTTTAATAAGCAACTGCAATAACTTTTATGCTATGCATAGAGACATTATATGGCAAGAATTAAAAAAAAAAAATCTAGAGCTCTGTGATGCAGCTGAAATAATGTGATATCTGCTTCTCTGAGCAGATATGACCACATATCCTCACATATCCTAGTCAGTGAGTCACCAACCAGCTCATTCCAATCCACAGCTGAAAGGCTCTGGAATAAATGTCAGTTTCTTGCTATGCCTTAATAGTTGTCTCACATCCTTCCAGCATGTTATGATTTGGAGGGTGCTGCTTCTGGACAATAGACCTTGAAAGCTGAGAGCCATCGTTCCCATGCAGAGGCTCATCCTGTGCAATGCAATGGCTTAAGAACATGCGGTAGCATAAGGAGCTGCTCAGTAGCATGGGGGAAAAATCCTTCCCCAAGAAAGAGAAGGGAGTTAATTTCTGCTTTGGGGGCTGAAAATGGGCAACATGGATGGTGATTTCTGGAGAAAGGGGCAGGTGCTGGGCCACAGAAACAGCACTCTGCTTCTCACAACAGGGGGAAGGACTGCATAGAGAGAATTAATGAGCGTGTTGGGCACCGGGGAATAAAACAGCATCATGAACTTCAGTAAACAACAAAGCTCCAGAGTCGGTCTCAATTTACAGAAGACCAGGCCTCAGGAATCTATTGCCCTTCTGTGGGACCATCCCTTGAGAGGCAGCTGCATCAGGCATTGATACAGCTACATCTATAGATTGATACATTTATTTGTAATAATGTGAGGGGCAGAGATATGTGCACATTCACAGACATGCTGCCTTTCTGCTGTGGGAGGTATGAAAGAATATCTTTTGCTTGGCTCCAGAATTATATTCATATAGACATCTCATAGATTTTTTTTTCAGAAATAACTTATGACAAGATCTCTATATAAAACAAAGTTTTAATTAAAATGGATTTCCCAATACCACAAGCTAACTATCCTTCAAGTTCGTATTTTCCCTGAGAACCCGGATATGCTTTTTTCAATTTACATCACTAAAAATAAACAGCATGTTCATTTGTATCACTGATACAAAGACATGACCATCTGCCATCCTCAAGACACCTACAAGAGATTGGTGTTTTTCTAACTAATCTTGGATATGATACATTCATATCACTTTTAATGTCTCTGGGAAGAGACATGAAGAGCTGAGACACCAGAATTTGAGACAAAAAAGTAGCCTGCACCTATTCCTTTAATAAATTAGAAATGTTGTCGCCTCCAAATTGCAAGTAAGTTTAGAGTTAGTGCAATAGATCATGTTAATCAGATCGTTAAGCTGTCATGCTGTTAGTCCTGTCCTACCAGTAAAATTTTAAAGTATATAATTCTATTCATAAACAGAGATACATTTTCAACCAAAAACATGAGTTAATTGAATTCCACCAAAATTACTGTCACTAGTCAATCTGAATACAGTTTCTTATCCACATTTGCTCACCAATGTGTAAATAAGGTGAATGATGTCTGAGAGCATCTTATTCAAATGCTGATTAAATAGCAATCATTCCCAATAATTTCCCAGGATGTAGATGCCACTGCTTGGGATTGGTTTAAGATTATTATCAGTGAAAGCATGAGAGTTTGTTTAATTAAAGTTATTCCAAATTATGATTAAAGCATTTCTATTCTGACTAATGTGGATACATCATAACCCATTATATATGTGGTCTTCTATCTGTTGTTCTAATCTATTAAAGGGTTTGTATTCACAGATACTGGAAGAGTGAGTGTTTTTCAGGAAAAATAGAGACAAAATGCACATCCTGAAATAAGAAATCAAAGGGATCTTGTGTGAAATCCAAAGAGGAAAACTTACATCAAATGTTCAGAGGTATGGGAGAGAAATGTATTTCTGATAAACCCAGCAACAAGCTATATCCTAGGCTAACCTTTTCTCCTGACCAAAGCAAAGGCATTGCTGATAACAGAACAAAAGCCATCTCCAAAAAGGATTTCAAACAATACAGAACTTCCAGTTTTCAAATAACTCTTGCTTATTTTCTCACATAAAAACATGACAAAATTCATGGGACAAGATAACCACTCCTATCTAACTTTTAAACTTGCATACTAGTCTTAGGCACAGTCCAGAAAAACCCAGAATTATGTAAGGCATAATTTCTAGTTTTCCAGGGTTTTGTTAAAACTAACAAACTAATTGCATTTTTTGAAGAAGTTTATAAAAAAGATTCACTTTTTCCATACTTCACATGAACAGAAATTACATTTTATAGTGTTGTGCAAGCATTTAACTTTTGACTAGAAAATAGGAGTTGCAAAGCCATTAGGTAAATAATTAATCTGTAAATTATTGAACTATCTTAGTTACCTCTTTGCCAAACAATTGCACTGGTAATAATTTTGACATTTCACCTGAGAAAAACAAGACAACACTAGGGGGTTTTTGTGTTTTTTTTTTTTTTCACTGTGATCGAAGGTCCACAGAGGAACTTCTTTTCCTGGCCCAGGAGAAGGTAACATGCCAGTAGTCTCTAGCAGTGACAGTATCTATGTCCAATGTTGGCAGAGTTAAGCCTCTACCTATTGTCTCCCCTCTTTCCCTCACCCAGGAGCAGTAAGTCCTACCACAGCTCTGTAAGTGCAGTATGTATACACTGCGTATACACACATCCAGTTCACATGAGTTATCAAGAAAGAATACAGCTAAACTGCAAAAGTTTTCTTAAAAGCATTTCTATTGTGCCCCCTCTTCACAGATTGCTGTGCCATTTTTCTTAATAGTATGAAAATCCTCACTCATTTGGGATTGCAGTTTACAAGCAGCCAAACTTTCAGCAAGAACAGTGTAAGCCATGTCCCAGTGCTGGCTGAGGATACGGAAACACTCCGTAGATTCTGCCGTATTCCAAAGCGATTCCCCAGTTTGAATCCATTCTTAAAGATGTTTCCAAGATGTGTATAAATCACATCAGTCCCCTTGGGCAGCAGGAAACCTATCTTTTTCCTCTGCTTGATTTCAGACTGTGCATATTGTGTGGTATCATTATTATATATCAAAACAAGTGTGATTTTCTTCCTCAGTGTGAAAAGAGCATACAATCACTTAGTCTCCAAACCTACAATATAGGCTAGAGCAGGCACCTTTCTGTTAGGGTAGCTTCAAATCTATAATTTTCATTCATTCCCTGCTGGCACTGTTATTTCTTATCCCCTGTCTGCTCCCCCAGTCACGTATGAGAGGGTATCAGAAAAATAAATAAATAAATACATGGATGAATGATTGGAGCATCCCTCACTTTAAAAAGATATTAACTAAACCCCAAAACTAAACCTAGTCCCCTAGTTTAAAAACCTTTCAAAAACTACCTGCTAATATCCACTACAATGTGATTTTTCACCATACTCAAAATGACATAGCTTTGTAGTAACTGTACCTCTGACCAAGGTTTTAGTGATGACCACTCTGTCAAATACACTACACACAGCACAGTAGATTCACAATTTTCTCTATTTTTTCATTTATAGTCTTGCTAGTCGCAAGAAAAAAATTATATAAAATGCCACCCTAAATTCATCTCTAGATTTAGCACCATGTTTTTAGCAGAGCTACAGATTGACTCAGAATACTTTAAGGACAAATCTTGTCATAAATACCCTGTATGAAAACTTCTCCTCCCTCGTTTATCTGCTCTGCCGAGAGAGTAGTCAAGATATTTTTACATTCAACGTGAAAACTTTTAACTTATGTCAATCAGTGTGGTTGTTGACATCAAAACAGTTAATGAATCAGTGGGTAGTTACTAATAACATGTACATCTAGTACTTGAATCTAAAGCACACCACTCATCCCACTGGTTCTAAGATGTTTCCCACCTGGCTGAGCCCCATGTGCAGTGCTCACCCAGACCTGCAGAGTACTGTGGGTGGCATCTGACCCTATCCACTGCAGAGTGATCTAGACACTGAGGGATAAGGAAACAACAGAACCATAAAATGTCTCTTTCTGCATTCAAATCACAGTCTGAGAGATGAGAGCTGGCACAATCTCCTCCTATAATTTTACTTACCAGTTTGCCCTTGAAAGTGTCTCAAAATCACTTGACGCAGTAAGATTTTGAAATCTGCAGACCAAGTGCCCCATTTCTCTATAGCTAATTAGTCCACGCATCCTGCAAAGCAAAAATATAATTGTCTCTGTGTGTAAAGCTATGTGGGGGGAGCCAGAGTACTTGCATGCTAATACAAGGGACTGTTTGTAAAGATAGACCCCTCCATTATAAATGGGATATCAGAAAGGTGCCAATTATGAAGAAGGGGTATACTGCATTATAAACCAACTGCCTTGTGCAGCTAACTAATTGCTCTACATGCTGTACAATCCAAAAATATAATTGACCCTGTCTGTAAAGCTATTTTTGGGAACAATAAATCATTAGCATGCCAAAACCAAGTGCCAGTGACAAAGCAGGGAGTATGGCCACTGTGACCATCTGCCTCCTAGATGAGCCATCTACACTTTCTGAGGAGGGGGAAAAAAGAGAGAGTAAAAAAACCCCACCCCCCTAAATCCTCTCTTTCTTACTGCTGTCCAAAATAAAAACAGGGCTCATGGGATTTTATGTATAGGGCATTTGCAGTACTCTGCAGCAGAGGGATATCTTTCAAAGGAGTCTACTGTTCAGACTGAAATCCTGACGGGAAGGATCCCTGTCAATGGAAGTACTGTGTCTTTGTATACTGTTTTGGGTTGGCAGTGATCCTCTCCTTATTTCCACCTGGAGAATGGGTTCCACTCAAATACATGCAAAAAGTCCTCTAGTCAGGCAACAGGCTTAACTTTTTCCATTACTAAGCAGTAAACATCAGCGAATTAAAGACATCTCTGTGTACTCAGAATAACAACAGCGGGACAGATGCCGCAGCTCATATGATCCCAACCCATTGTGAATAATCAGCTGTGCCATATAAATACCCAAGATATTTTTATATTATGTTTTTGTCTTCAGAGCACACGAAAGGGCTCAAAACCACCTGCATTTTCCATGTATAAAGCACTTACATATTTCTATGATCCAGAAATACTGATGTTTCCATTAACCATCTTTGTCCAAATTTCTTTTGCAGAGATATTCATGAGAAGAAGTTTCTTCTTCACAACTTCATTACCCTCAGGCAAAGCTGCAGAGAAGTTTCCATTAGATTGTACCACTTTAAGAAGCTCCTGGCAAACGCTTCTGTTTAGTTTCCTGGTACCATATATTCTGGTGGTAAAATAAAATAATCCAAATGTGTCTTTATAAGTGGATACTGTGAAGAGTCACTAAAAGACACCTGAATTATAAACTGAAATTAACTGGATCATGTTTTCAGAGATTCTGATAGGACCTGGTAAGAACATCGTACTTCTCTTGTGTGCACCTTGTAGTGGAGCAGGTAAGCGGAATGGAGTCTATGAATTGTGCACCATTCCTTCTCTGCCTTCAAGGATTTCCCAACATGCATTGCTCATGTGAAATAAATTCTACAGTCTGCATTTGGGAATTTTGACTCCTGGGCTTTGATCCACAGGCTTCAATTTGTGTTGGGAATGTGCCAGTAAAATCCTTGGTGAAAGGCAAAGGAACAAACTTCTTGTAAAAGGGTTTAAATGTGTATACAGGGGTAAGTTCCTATCAGTAAATATTGTTTCACTAAACCCAAACATCAGTCCTGCTGTGGAGCATGAGTAGTTTTGTTCCCTCACGTTCTGCCTGGTCACATTCTGTCGCTGTTTGTAACTAAATGTTTTTTTACAGACATGTATTGCAGTTTTATTACATTTTAACTATTTCTTCTAGAATGTCCATAATGACACAATTTACTCATTCTTTAGTAGGCCTTCACTTTAAACATAGAACAGGTTCATCTAATTTCACAGTATTTCAGAAGAGGCATGTACCTCTGTGCTGTTCTTGGAATGTTTTGTTTCCTTGAATTTTCTGCCTAGCTAAATGGAAACTGATAGACTGCGTCAGCAGGGAAAAGAAAAAAAAGTAAAAAGAAAACAGAAATGCAGTCAACAAAGATTTGATTTAAAGAATGTTTACAATCTAAAATATCCCAAAATAATGATTAGCAAACAAAGGCTACCAGTCTGGACAGTGGAGCTTTCTTTTCTGTCACTATCACCACTCTCTTCAACATACTTACATAAACTTGCTTGGTTCCTCAAATCAGGAGAAACAGCAGATGAAGTCTGCCCTCAAATTACACTACAATAACTAAATAATCAACCTGATTTACCAGGATAATTTTCTAGCTTTCCCACACCATAATTTACTAAGACATCAAATTGTAGCATTTATTTATTAATAAAAAGATATTTTATTAATACAACAATATGTAATAATACAATCAAACAGAATTTTACAAATCATAAAAATTCTGCCGTCACCCCAACTTTGTGGTTAATTTTTTTTTTCTAAATACAATTTTCCAAGTCTTTTGGGAGGCACTCAAATATAATGCTTTTCTACCTTGTATTTTTTTAAAAAGTAAGTGCAATTCCCCATCATTCTTCTTCATAACTTTACCAAGTAAGTACCCAGCTGCAGCAGTAAAGGCAATCTCATCTGTATTACCACATCTGACCGAGAGTGCAAGCCCTGAGGGCAGTGACTGTGAGCTTCTCCCCCTAAAAACTCAGCAGCTGCAGCGACATAATCAACACTCCCTCTTCTGTGGATATCAAGGCACCTGGCTTTCCTTTCCTTTCTAGTTTCTGTTCCTTTCTAGAAATAGTAGAAATGTCTTGACGAAGTACCCGGGAAAGCCCAGCCTCTGCAGCCCGGGAGAGGCTCCTGGTGATGTAAGAATTATTCATGTGAAAACCCCGCGATTCCTCGCTCGCAGGGGCTGCTTTCTGCCGAGAGCGCTGAAAGGAGGAAGTGGCTGGAGCGGAATACAGAGAACTCGCTGCTTTTACTCAACAACACATTTTCTGTTTCCTCTAATCGCAACAGTATCTGTATCTGATACAGCCCCACCGTCAATATTAGGTGGTGTCATCAGTTTCAGCTTCCAGAGCTCATAAACATTATCGGAGTTCACATCTCTCATAGACATCACGTTCGCGAAAATTATTTGCTCTGATGAGAAACTCATCTTAAAATTCATGCTTTCTAACAAGCATTAAAGCCACCTCAAGAATTTTGTTTACTGCACTCTAAAACACAACTACTATTTTACAGGCCCATTTCAAATAAAAAAAAATCTACAGGAACAGAAATATTTTTAATTAAGTTTCAAATTGAAAAAAGCAAATGTTTATACTAAGCAATTCCAACTTCAGACTGAAAATCCGTTGTGCTCAGACTGGTCATAGCAAATCTATAAGCATTACAGTGCATTCTCAAAATCACCTTAAGTAATTCCAAACAAACTAGCACAGCTTGCAAGACACAAAACATTTGAGCAATTTAAAAAAAAAAGGACAAAAGAGTAATAGCTGACAAAAAAAAAAAAGAGCTTTTCTTTTCATGCCTTTAGCTCACTGCCCCACTGAGATAACACTATTTGACTTCTAACATGCAATTAAAACAATGTTAAAATTCTCTTCAGTGTTTCTGCAGCATCTGCTTCACTGATTGGTGTCAGCTGAGGTAAAATTTTCGTCTTCATTTTGTAGGATTCTGCAGTGACTAGCAGATGCTTAGCTATTGTCTCAAACAAGCAGAATCTAAGCAGTGAAGACAACCATATCACAAACAACTGTTAGAATAATCACATAATATGAGTATTCAGTGAACTGCCTCCTTCTGCATTTCTTAGATCTCACAAACTATAAGGAAGACAAGAATTTTGTGATGTAATCCTCCTCCTTCACTTTTACATGGGAATGTAATCTGTTAGAACTGTAATAATTAAATGCAATTAGATCTGTCAAACCACGTGTGGAAATAGGCCCCTCAAATTTATAAAGACATTTATCTTTCTAAAGACCGAGTACCTTAAGTTTCAAAGCTTCAAAGGACAAATATTTAAGTTGATGGTCATACACATTGCATCCTAGAAATTCCCTGACTGTACACAGGCTGCCTGGCCATGAAGTGCAGTGAAAGTGTGAATTTCTTCCATTAGAAAGTCTTTTTGTTAGTGAGATTCAGTTTGTCACCACTACTTGGTGATTATGTAACAGAATAAAAGTCGAAATGTTGAAAAAGGCTGTCACAACTCTCAGCTCTATTTGGCACTTTTGGCTGAGACAAAGAAATAGCCCAATGTGCCAACTTCAGAGGCACCCAGAACTAGGCAAGAACTGCCCCTTGTCCCTGCAGTTCTGCCCAGGCACCTTAGTCCTGGCCCCCAGTATCTCCATGCTTCAGCCACCAAACCCCTCCTGTCAGAACCTGTCAGTTACGGAAAACTGGACCAGACTCTGGTTTCGTTTCGTAATTTGGATTACAAATGTCTTCTTGGAATCAAATTGAGTGGACCAAGCTAATTAAATCTGTCCTAGACAGCTTCTGAAGCAAGGTCACCAGAGGTAGAATGTTATGAATACACACATTCCAAAACTTGACCTATTCCTTCCTTTCTTTTTGTTTTGTTTCTCTCTTTTATGAGCTATTTATGCTTGTTTATCAAAATGTCTGGTAGCCAAACAGGAAAAAAAAAAAAAAAGAAGTATTTATTGTCTTTGAGTTTTAAAGGAAATAAAACCTAACAATGGTGCCTTGAATTTATTCTCTTCTTCATAGGATATGAAATATGAAGAAAGAAAAGACAGCAGGAACTGTCATTCTGTCTTCAATGCAGATCTAAAGAAGATGCAAAGAAAACTCAAACAACTTTATGATAGCTGATTTAAAAAATGATAATACCTAGATTAACTGTTAGAGGAAACACTAAATATTCTGGATTAACTTGAAAGCATATGAAATGCCCTTGCTGAACTTGTTTCAAGAGTTTCACCAGGCCTTCATTCAAATGTTCTGAGATCAGCAGTAGTTTTCTGGTTGGAAAGATTGCATTTTGGTCAGAGACCTGCAGAAAGCACCTGTGCATGTCCAGCTGCAGTGAATGGATCCTGCTGCAGCCAGGCTTTTGTTCTTTATGGCCTGGTGGGCATGCAGTCAGCATACTGCTAAATGTCATCCTGATTCAGGCAGTCCTACTGCAAGCAGATGAACTCTGTTAGTGGTCAGGCTGTCATAGGCATTGCAACAAAGCCCTTCTTCGACATCCTTCAGGTATCGAGGTTGAGGCCTTTCTCCTCTAAAGGTTTACTCCAATCACTGGATCAGGGTTGAGACTAAAATCTTATAAAATTAGAACTGCCATCACAGTGGCCTCGCTGTTGCAGTATCTCTGCATTTATATAGCTATAAAATCCTTTCCCTGGCTCCTTTGCATTACTCTGCAGTATTACTATTCAAGGCTTCCTAGTGGGAGCTGCTGCTGAATTGTGTGGTGACAGGGTTTGCTTTCATAATCAATTATGAATTCCACTGAAAAAGGCAATCCAATTATTCCCTAGCTCCCAACTATGCCAAGCACAAGAGCTTATGAGGCCACACATTCAGTCAGATAAGGGAACTCATCCAGCTTAAAACTGACCTACCAAAGAAAATAGTTAGCCCACATTTGGGTGACCCCATGGCCACATGCCAATGGAAATGGGGAGAATCTTCCTTCAAAAACAAGAACTTACACTGTCTCAATATCATCATTCAAATTCACCTATGGATTTTCCATTTTCACTTCTCAGAAGACAGCCCCCATTTTTACTGAGGTTGTGTTGCCTGTTCCTACCCATCCAGCTTTATGAGTCTGCATTTGTCTGTACTAAATGAATAGGTAGATTTGTTTGCACAGTCTGAGGTCACAGAGTAAGAAAAGCTACTCTTCACGGGTGCCCTGACCAGGTCATGACCTGCCACCCAAACAATTTTTACATCACCCTTAGATACTCGCAATGATTTTATATCTATCGTTCACGTGCAGAAATGCAGAGTCAGACCTCCTACCATCCCCACACAAACATGGTAAAACCACTCCCATTTACATGATGATTCCCTATTAACAAGTGCTTTTTGATAACTGTCAGTTAACCAGCACTTAATCCACTTAAGATGGGCTTTGCTGATATTGTAGAGTGCTAATTTTTTATCAGTGTCACACAGTAGTAAGTCAGATGCTGTACAAAAGCCTATTACATCTACATATACAACAAAGCCCACCCTATTATCACCAGAATTTCACAACCTGAGCTTCCAAAGCTGCTAAATTCTTCTACATTTTTTAACATTCCATGTCTAAGTTTTCAACCTTGAACAGTAACTGAAAAAATGGAAATTAAATAATTTACCAGTTTGAGATTCTAACCAGTAAATTGCTGTGAATTTGTAACTGCACTATCATTTTCATTGTACTACATTGGCCATTTAGGTGAATGATAACCCAGGAGACAGCACCATGCAGGGCTAGCAAACAAGTAAATCATTTAGATTGCACACTGCTTTCAACTGAAAAAGGGGCAGTAAATCTGTCCTGCCATTGCCTTCTCTTTTGTTGAATTTTCAGGATGGTGCAGTCTTTTCATTGAAACAAATAAAAAAAAATTCTAGAGATTTAATTTATTGTCTGGGGTTTGCGCATAATGGCTGAGGCTGACCAATACAAGGCAGTGCCCTAGAAGAATAGGCTTAGCCATTTAAGATCGTGCCAGAGAGAACACACAGCTGGCTTTAAGCAGATGAGGAGAAAATTCTGGTTACAGCATGGCACCATCTAATGGCTTAAGCTTTAACTGCAAGAACTCAAACAGTGTTAAGTGCTGGCCACACAAATTGCCCTTCTATCGTTATTTTGCTCACCCATCTCACTATGCAGCACAGCTATACAAAACAAAAAAAACCAAACAAACAAAACAAGAGGTAATAATGTAAGTTTCAAATATAAATCTGGGCTGACAACCTACACGGTAACACCAACTGCAACCTATTTTCAAACCATGACTGAACACCGCAGTTCCAAGAGAAGTACTTCAACACAATCAAAATTTAGGTATACAAACACCACAGCATTGTCTATACACAGAAATAACAAAGTATTGTATTTTCATAGAATCATAAAATGGTTTGGGTTGGAAGGGCCCTCAAAGATCACCTAGCTCCAACCCCACTTCCATGGGCAGGGACACGTTCCACTAGACCAAGATGCTCAAAGCTCCATCCAGCCTGGCCTTGAAAATTTTGAGGGATGGGGCACCCACAGCTTCTCAGGGCAACCTCTGCCAGGGCCTCAGCATCTTCATGGGGAAGAATTTCTCCCTAAAATCTAATCTAAACCTACTGTCTGTTAGTTTGAAGCCATTCCCCCTTGTCCTGTCACGCCAGACCCTTGTACAAAGCCCCTCTCCATCTTTCTTGTGGGCTCCCTTTAGGCACTGCAAGGCCACAATTCAGTCACCCCAAAGCCTTTTCTTCTTCATACTGAATGGTCCCAATTCTCTCAGCCTTTCCTCACAGCAGAGATACTCCATACCTCTATCACCTTGGTGGCCTCCTCTGGACTTGCTTCAAGATGTCAGTGTCCTTTCTGTGCTGGGGACCCCCAAATTTGTAACTTACTTTTGGATAATTTCTGCTAAGAAAAGGTATGCCTAGATTTTACACAGTGGAACATCACATCTCTTTGCAATTACGCTAAGAAACACAGAACTTTGTACAATATTGTGACAACTTTTTTGATTTGTTTGTCAGCAAATTCAAGGTAAGAGGTAATCAGGACATTTGGGGTGCATTCCCATCTGCTGATGACATACTGTATCATACTGAGCAGATCAGTACGGCTGCATGAAAATCGCTTTTGTTGCAAGTATGGAAATGCTAATATTAAAATTCCTTGTAAGCATGCCAATGATTTAATAATCTTGTAAGTGTATCAAGAACTAAAAACATGCATTGTCATGAGAAAAAGAATATTTTTATATAAATTTCCTTGTAGGAGATGTAATGGCCAGTATTTATGGCCAGAATAGCCACAACATAGGCAGAAATCTTCATTTGAATATTAGGTGTTGTTTAAGACTGTGATTAACATTTCGATGTTAATAAAAACCAAGTGGTACTTAAAAGTGAAAGGCTCCATAACTTTACCATTCCATCAATCCCATTCAACACCATTAAAACGTAGTTTATACCTAAGGAAAGGGTGACTGAAAACAGGAACAGGTTCCCTGAGAGGCCTCTGCTGTTGGAGGTACTGAAAAGCCAACGCACCTGAGCCCTGGACATCCTGCTGCAGCTGCCCTTGCTCTGAGCAGGGTTGGACTGGTGGTTCTCCAGCGGTGCCGGCCCACTTCGGCCATCCTGTGGGTCTGTGATTTTCCAAAATTAGTGTTGCTGCTTCAGAAATAAAACCCAAAACCTCAATGCAGAATTAAACTGCGTTCATCTCCAAATCTTGTGATTATCCTTCAAATCTTCTAAGATTTTGAAAAGTTCCCTCTCATATAAATATTTAGGATAATATCTCAGGCTAGCCAGAGAGCAAACTACTGTATTTAATACTGGATCTGGAACTAACTCAATGGCTCCAGAGACAAACTAATGGACATAAGACAAACATAATGAAATTGTTTCAAGTCACTGAGGTGGAATTCGGTCACAGCTGGTACATTCCATAAAATACAGATTTTTTTCATTTAAGAAATAACCCTATGAATAAACCAGCAAAAATTTAAAGGCAGATCTATAAATTAATACAACTGTTCTCAAATATTGAAAATACATTTACAAAAATTCTAAGAATTGAAATAACAAGTTTTGAAGAGTGAAGTACAAAATCTAGTGACAGAGAAATAGAGCAAACACTCATGCCCCAAACCTCCTCTCTTATCCTTTAGAGAGGCACAGTCAGAAGATCTCCTTGCTATCCCTTCCTCCAGACAGACTTTCACATATTCCACGTATGTCCAACTAACCAGTTGTTTTCCTGACTACTGCAGCCTTGGAGCCTGTTCCTATCACTGCTGCAAAAGCATTTGCTGGCTCAGCTATCATTTGGTTGTCCCTATTTTACTGTTAGAGTGTGAAACTGTGGAAGTGCAGCTGAGTCTGACTCACGTTCCAGGCAGCAGGATGTGTATGGGTACACACACTTTGGTGAAGCCTAAAGCACCATGACAGTGCATTTCTATGAGACCCCTCAGGTAAAACTGCATCCCAAATACAGCTTTGAGGTCTGTGCTTGAGGGATGCACTAACACACTCGTCCAGCTCACAGCAAACTGAGATATGAATAGGGAGCTGCTGCTTCCAATGCTTCGAACAGTTAAAATCACGGTCACTTGGGCAGGAGTGCAGTGTATGCCACAACCTGCACAGATAAAAGAGTCTAGCAGAGGAGATAGTCTGAAGTATACTGTTATTAATTGTAGGAGTAGATACATTATTAAAACATAAAACATTTTTTAAAAGCAAAAGTAAGAATTTATTTAGTGTACTAGAAGCACTTGCCTGCAGAAAAAAAACCCAAACATGAAAAAATTAAATACTCAGTCACAGAATAATGCTTTATAATTTTGCATTTATATAATATATTTAGAGGTCTGTTCCAACTACAGATTCTTGCAATTGGAATACAAAAGCCCTCTGGCAAAATGTAAATATAAAAATGTAGACATAGTTCTTGTTTACAGGGGGAGTTGTAAAAGCAAGAAAAAGAAACAACAGCCTGAGGCATTGACAACAAGTTCTTTCCAGCTGGAAACGCCAATGCACATCAGGTAAGCTACTTTACAAGGTAAGCAGAGGAATAGATTTACCACTGGTTGTACAAACACACAACAAAAGATCACCATAGGATACACATGGGGGAATAAGTACTAAGAGTGTGTGCGTAAATGTCTTAAGTGTATTTTTTTATGAGGGGAAATCAGAGCATTTGGCAATGGGTAGCATTAAAACTAGGGAAAAAGATTCACCATCTTCCTACACTGAGGAGAAAACAGAATGCAGATCCAGACCCAGTGGACTGCCTCCTGCTGCATAGAAATATTTGTAGAGTTGTATCCCTTATGCTGACTTTAAAATGTGACTTCAGTGAAAATTCTTCCTCTTCCTTAGTACATCATTCAAACTTGGCAGCAAAGAACAGACCTTTCAACAAATAGCACACTTTCCTTTCTGCACAACTTAGGCTCATCTGGCTGGACAATCTTCATCCAGGGGTTGAAAAAACTGTTTTTTTAAATATTCTGCACTCCACTCAGTTAGAATCTCTGCTTTACCCAGTTCTCTAATGCCATGCCACATCCTATTGAAGTGCTAAGCAGAAAGACAGAAAAATGCAAATTTTTGTTCTCATTGAAAGGAAATGACAGTTTAGAGGGTTTGTGTAGCACAATTCAGAAACTCTACACTATTTAGCTTCTTGCATGTCTATCTTCTGCTACTGACTGCTCCAAGTAACTAACAGTGCCACACACACTCCTTCTCAGAAAACAACTCAGTCATGATTTGTTACTCAAGCATCTCTTTTCAGCAGAATACTTCCACAAATTTCCTCCCAACTAGTTCCTCTAATAAAGAAAATCCATTTCCTTTTTAATGTCCGGCCCTTTGTACTTTATACATACAAATATCACATTATATTCTGTGGTTTTAAAAGTAATCATGTGGCTACTTCAACAAGGAAAAATACTATTTTCTCCCTTGTATAAAAAGATGCCTTTCTAAAGAATGCCTGTCCAGATCCAATAATGCCTCTAGAACAGAAAACACATCGTATCTACCCAGCAAGAACAACAGCTTCCCAGCAATCACTATCTGTTGTTTCTCCTCTTGCTGTATTTTGCATGACAGTAACCCCTCTGCTGACACTGTTCCCTTTCCCTAAACTGCTGTCTGTATTACCAGAACTGGTTTCCCTTTTTTCTGTATGTGCTCCCTCCCCACAAAGCCCTCCAGACCACCACCTTCTACCTAGTCTCATGAAAATGATGTTAGATAAGTAATTCTGTCCTCTATGTTCAGTATATTCTCCACCTTACATTTGCCTATGCTGTTTATCAGGCAGACCAAACATCTTGTAATATAAAATGGAACTCAAAGTACTTCATATATGATTCTCTGTATTTTCTTGCTGTGATGATTTACCCTGGAACTGCCAAACTAAAGCTCAGTTCAGACTCTACATTCACTGCTGACCAAACACCTTTTCTCTGGATTTTCTTTCTAGGAAACAAAGCATCAGAATAGCATTGAGGGTCTGACACTATACTGCAACAAACATGACTGCATCAGTTGGCATCAAATGGAGATGCAGGGTTTGAAATCGATGCTGAGTTGGAAGCATCATACACCAGCTTTAAGTTATATGAGTCAGTCAAGTATTAACTTTCAATTATTAATGTCTTTAGAGCAGAACTGAGTTTTAGTACAAGTGTTTCAGATGGCCAGAGGCCCATACACGTGTCAAACTCCTACCTTTTTGTTCCAGCTGGATGGCCTGGCAGGGCACTAGGCAGACACTGTCAGTGGCAGCACAGCCATGCTGTACAGTAAGATTCACAGCACAAGCACTATTTCTTCAGTCTATCTATTTTGACTTATACTGGGCTAATTTAGGCGGATTTACCATGAATTAATACTACAATGAATACATCAAAGTCAAACAAAGTTCAATTGCCCACAGATAAAATATAAAATAAGGCACTGAGTGTATTCACTGGTTACCAGCTCCAGGTTCTTAAGATTCATTCCCAGTGTCTATTTTTCAGGCAGTTGAAATAACACTCAACGAAGTGATTAGATGTAATGAAACCATTTCAGAGTAGTTTTACATTGTGTATCTAGAAAGAATGTATGAAGTTTTGCCTTAAAGTCTCACTCATGAAACAAAAACCTTGGGAGAAGGATTGTCCTATATTTGTAAATAAATAATCTCCCACTCTAAGCTGAAAAAAGGCATTTTGTAAGGGGAAGGGAAAGAAGTATAAATGCTGAGAATACCATACTTCTAGACCTTTTTTCAGTAGTGTCCCATGACATACAAGATACTCTTAACCAAACAGTGACTATATTTTAGTTTAATTTCTACAGTTCTTAGCAGAATTCTCAAGACAGTGGAATAATCAGCAGACAGAGGGGTGAGCAGTCCAGAGCCCCCCTGAAGGAGCTCCCTCACCCTGCACTTTAATCACCTGGGAATGTATGAAGAAGAGGTAATACTATATGTAATACATACATAAAATAACTTGGATACATTACAATGGTGTCTGCTTAAGATGATTCCACACTCCTTTACCTCTAAATCTCCCCGCTAACTCTATTCTGGTATTATCAGCAAAGCTGAAAGGGGCAGATAAAGCAGGGAAGAGAAGCATAAAAAAGGCCATACCATTAACTCAGATATAATGAACAGTCACTTATAGCACTTTAAATCGTTCTTAAAATTCATGGAAACTTTGGTTATGTGAAGTTTCACTCCTACAGTCTTCTCTGAATTATTCTTCAGTAGGATTTCTTCTATGATCAGTAGCTCTAATAATCAGGCACCACAGACGGGTTCTGCTCTGCTGGTGCTGGGGTGGTCACAGCGATGCCTGACAGACTGCACAGATGAGAGGGTGTAATACTGCAAAGGGGTAGGAGATTATTAGTCTATTTTCCATAACCCTTCTGTCCTTTTGCTCCCAATGGGATGATTTTGCAGTGGCATAATGCAGGGTTTGTACACCCCATTATATGAGTCTGGAAGGAGCTCATGGGCTGTTGGGTACCTAATCAGCCTCTCCCAGAGGCAAACAAGAGACTTCAAAGGAGGAACAAAAAAGGAAGAGCCCTGCTTAATTAGTGCTCAGCTAAGAGGAGCAGACTTGGGGGAAGACACAAGGAGAACTGGTCCCTGTCAGAGTCCCTTGGTAGAGAGGAAGGCCTGGCAAAAGCTGTTCCCTTCTTGGCTGCCAATGCTCAACTTCAGCTTCCCTGAGCCGCGGCAGCACAGACACTTCCAGGAATCAGGGCTTCAGAGAGAAGAACAAGGAATCTGCTGTCAAAACAGCCTAGAAACAAACAAAAATGGTACACTTCTGTACGTCCAGGTTTCATTTTACATACACCAAAAGAAATACAGGCTGCCCTGTCTTAAGAAGAGGGTTACATCTATTCAGTCCTTTGGGTGTCCCAAGGCTGTGTGGAGCAGCAGAATGAAGTTGCAAAGGGTTTTTAAACACTAACTTTGTAAATTTTTGTGCCTTTTATTATAAAAGACATGAAAAGACATGTTTTTGTCATAACAGGTGTTTTTAGGTCTTTTCCCTTCTTACATTTTACCTAAGAAATGCCAGAAACTAAATCTGGTGCTTGGTGACTTGCCCATGAGAGTGGACAGTACCTGAGAAGAGGACAATGTTCTAAGATAAATATGTGTTCATAAGGAGCCCATACATAAATACTTAATAAAGGAACAAATGAATCCTGCATTTCTCTTACAGACTTCCTACTTGCCAGAATTGTGAACCACATAGATATCTCATCTGGCTCTGTGCAGGTTATCAACATATTATTCAAAAGTAAAAAAAAAATTTAAAAAAAAGAAATAGGAAAAACTAAAAGATAACCAAGATAAGTTTTAATGGATTTTTATGCCTATGCCTTAATTTTCTTTAGCAGAAAGGGATTATAAGAAAATATTGTTCCAGAAGAATTTTTTTTTAAACAATTTCACTATCAAACCAGCTAGAAATTTACTGCTTAAATGTTTTATGTATGCATGTGTATACATGAATATATTTAAATAAAACTATTTTGTCCTTTTCTTTGGTATGATTTATTTTAATTTTAAATGTTCTTTCTCAATTTAGTTTTTCTCTCTCCAACTGCATCGTGGATCGAAGTTGGGATAACTAGGTACACAGATATTAACAGAATATACCATTTGGTATAGAGACCTCCAACATGAATATTTTCTCTTAGAAACCTTCTAATTTCTTGCTTGCATCTTGCTGTGTTGGAAACAAAGTAGATTGATTTCTCATAATACCCAAGAGAATTCATGGCATTGACAGCTGAGGAAAGGGACACAGAAGCTTTGGAGACATTAAAATAACAGAGACAAGAGCTTAAAAACAGCATCTACACAAACTGCTTCACATCCCGTGTTATGAAACCTACTCACGTCTAGAGGATACCACTTTGTTTTCAAAGACCAAATGAAGTGCACAGTCAGATTTATTATATGCTTCAAAAAAAAGAGAGATATGTTCTCTGAATAAGGAATCCACGCTCTAATGCACAGCAAAACCAATGTACAATTTTCCTATTTCACATTCTTCATACTGAGTATCATAGAAGTGCATAAGCATTTCCATGCAGGTTAATTCATAGATGGGGAAATAAAACTCATGTTAATAACAGAAATCTGTAAAAGCTCAAGTCCTTAGAAGAGAGGTTTTAAAAGCAAGCAGAAGGAAGAACGGCTGTTCACCACAAGGTAACTGAGGGGAGAAATGTCAAGGGTGGATAAACTCTGGTGACAATGCCTGTTTATTCTTTATCTTAAGACTAACCAAGAGGGCATAATCAAAATATTAAAAAAAACAAAGAGAATTAACTCTTAAAATGGAGAGATTAAGTGGTATCTCTCTTAATGCCTACTATAAGCTCTTGATAATCAAGGACTTTCTGTAAAAATACCCAACATAAGGGTTTTAAAACACAATGAATAAAACCTAATTTAGAAACACTTGATTTCTCTATTAAAAAAACCCCCAGAAATCAGAAAAGCATCATGATCTAAAGAGGCTAAAGGAAAGACAGAATGAGTGAAATACTGCTAAAACTGAAGATGTTATCATCATTTAATGAAAATCCAAGTTCAGCATGAATATTGCCATTAAAATATTGCCTAAAAGTAAGGGGAAAAGGCAACTATATTAGCTTCAGCTGCTTCAAAGGGTGGGGTACCTCTGTCATTAAGATATTAACCAGTACCTATTTAGTATTAACTTTTCACCTTAATCATTGCTTATATTAAATATATCTATCAGAGTAAAAGTAGCGATGATATAAAAAATAAAGATGTTCATTTCATATATTCTTCTGAAACAGTTTTGTTAATAAGTACATGCAATGTAGAGCTCATATCTCTGAATTAAGAATGTCTTCATTTTGCCACTTAAAATGAATACAATATCCATAAGGTTATTACAAGGTATTTCATTAAAAACTAGTGCTATGCTTGCCTTTCTTCTATTAAGTCACTCTTTCAGAACTTGATATTGGGCTAATAAACTAAGGACCTATACTTCATTGAAAAAAAATCCTTCAGGATCCCTTGCAAAGTCTGTAAAACTAGGAATATTAAATGCAGCATCTCCCAAAGTTGGCAAGCCTGGTTATTATAATTCACATATCTAAAATCTCAGCTTTCAATTTGATACAGACTGGTTCCCGAACTTCTGTTCCAACAAACCACTGTCACACTTGATACTGATAATTTAGTTGGAAGCTGATCATCCTCAGGCTGTTCCTCAGTGTCATCACCAGAAGCACAGGCCTATGTGCATCCCACCTTACCCCTCTGCACTATTTCTATTGACAGGGTAAGGTAAACTTCAAAAATGTGGAAATTTAGTTTTTCTAATCAGCTGATGAACCATTACCAGTTTTTCTTTCACATAAAAATATATTTAAATTCATTCAGAACAACTGTTCAAAGGTTAGACACACTGATCTACGGTCTGCCTAACCATCATGAATAACTATTAAAATGTAACTACAAATAAAACTCTTTATTGGAAAAGATCCTTATCATGCAGTTCATTTGATGGCATGGCCTACTTATAAATAACAAAAGTCCAGTAATTTTAATGGCAGCCACCAGAAACACTGCCATTTCACAGCTTTCAATCCCAAATCCTGCCTTGGAAAATCTGGGACAATAATCATTGCAGTATGCCCTTAAAAAGAACAAATGCAGTCTCTGGTTTCAGAGGTGGAATCTTCAGCCATATCACAGTTCAACAAGTGTCCCCTCTCTCATACAAATCACTGCTGCCTGGGGAAATTAAATCTTTCAGGTATTCAGTTCAAAATACTCAGAATATTTAGTCTGAGAGCTCACCAGGTTACATTTCACTAGAAGTTAGAGAGAATAAAGGGAACAAAAGGCATCCTTGGCCTCCTGTTGCTGCATAAGTATAATCTTACAAAACAAAGTGCAACCCAGCAACAAACTGGCAGCGCCACAACATTTTTTTTTTTTTCAGAGGAAATTATTATTCAGCTATTTCTTTTGGCTGCTTTCTTCACACAATGAGTATTTCTTCAGGTTTCTCTGGGTTGAAATTCAGTCAGCTCTCCTCCAAATCTCATTATAATTCATAGATCTGTTAATCTGGTAGGTTAGCTATTATGAAGACATAAATGTGAACAACAGTTACTGGGAATACTTTAACACTTATCCTGATTTTAACATTTTAACCCTGATTTCTCTCACTACTAATCTATGACTATGGAAAGGAAGGGGTGTTAGAGGTGGGTTTACGTTATTATCCATGTAGGTTTCGAGAACAGGTCTGTAACTGTCCAGGAGAACTCTGTGTGATTTCCCAGAGAAAAACAAGCAAGACACCCCAAAACAATTTTCCCGACCCTTTCAAAGGAGCAGCAGCACCACTGGCAGGTGACAGCACTAAGGCAGTACAAGGGGAACAACACATGCTCAGTACCTACAGCAATTAACTCCTGTGCTATGGTTAGTACAGTGCCTAAAAAATGTATGAACTGATAGGGGTGAAAGAAATATCAAGACTCCAGGCATTTCCATCTACTCACAATGTCATAACATTACTCCCATGCATGCCACTTCCACAGAGACAATAATCACATAAATCCTTCATTAACAACCAGTTGGGAAAGCCCTATGGGATTCATCACCCCTGCAAAGCAGCACAGGTGTCTGTCACCACTTTCCTCCACATACTGCATTTTTGCTTTAACTCCATTGCAAATCTTAATGCAGTGACTTCAACACACTTCTCAGATTCTAGCAACTGTACTCCATCTGCTTTACAATATTCAACAGCCTTTTGTGACCTTACTTCCCTATTACCCTACATTTACTCAAAAGTCCAGAAAATTACTTGAAATACAATATTCCAAGTGACAAAAACTAGGAAGACAACTAGGGAACTCATTCAGTGCCACTGCAATTACTGCTGGAGCTGGGTGAACACAAGTAAAATGAAAATAGGCCGTAGAGGGACATGATATACAACATAGCAACTGAAAGAGCTGTCCAAAGTGTGCAAGATGACAGGTTTCCTGCTGTAGGAAAGCACGTGGTTTGAAGGCACGCACATTGGCTCTGCCACCTGAGCACAAATGATCTTGTGTGTCTCAATTTCCATTGCTGCCAAACTAACAGCATTTAGGCACTTGATTGGGTTGGCCTGGCTAACACACTATTGCTCCACAATATGGTTTAGTGGGCATGGTGGTATTGGGTTGAACACTGGACTTGATTTTCTTGGAGGTCTTTTCAAACCTTAATGATTCTATGATTCTATAGAGTTCATTATCTTCATAGTAGCTGGTATGGGGCTGTGGTTTGCATTTGTGCTGAGAACAGTGTTGATAATTCAGAGCTGTTTTCCTTTTCACTGAGCAGCTCTTACCCAGAGCCAAGGCCTTTCCTGCTCCTCACCCACCCCAGCAGCGAGAGGCTGGGGGTGCACAAGGAGCTGGGCAGGGACACAGCCAGGACAGCTGACCACAACTGACCCAGGGGATATCCCACACCACATGGCCCCATGCTCAGCACATAAAGCTGGGGAGAAGGAGGGAGGAGGGGACGTTTGGAGTGATGGTGTTTGTCTTCCCAAGTCACCGGTGCAGGTGATGGAGCCCTGCTGTCCTGGGGATGGCTGAGCACCTGCCTGCCATGGGAAGTGGGGAATGAATCCCTTGGTTTGCCTTGCTTGTGCATGGGGCTTTTGCTTTACCTGTTAAGCTGCCTTTATCTCAACCCACTCAGATTTCTCACTTTTACCCTGTAGGGCTGAGTTGCAAGCTGGGGTTAAACCATGACAACTTATAAACTTATCTAGCAGAGGGTCTTGAGAAGTTGGTGGTAAGTGATATTATCAGATATATCTGGTGATATATCTGGTGCAGACATTAGATGCATCATTCTGTTACTATTTACTTAAGAAGCACTGTATGGGACACACAGATCAAAGAGCAAAGATGTGAAGTATTACTGTGATACTTCCTCATTATATACCAGAAGCCATCTCCCCTTCACATTCAAAGTAATCCATATTTTCCAAGGATAACCGTAACTCTTAATTACAAAATGATGATTTAGTCAGCGCACCTGCCTTTTAAACATAAAATACATTCTTTACAAAGTATGTGCCTCTTTTGTGATTTCAAAGAAAACTGTAAATGTAGAAGAGTGTGAAGATCAACAACCAGCAAACAGTCAAAAAGCTTTCTGATGAATAATAACCCCCCTTGAAGTGGTCTACTTCAATATTGTTATTTCTGGAATTTCAAGCATGAACTCTATGAGCAGCCAGACTACACATTTCTATCCAGTGGCAATAAAAGTCAGCTAATTTCGTACCAACTACAACAGGATATTATTGTTTATGTATGGTTTTTATCTCGTAGCTAAGGACAAATCTGCCAAATTCCACAAGATATTTCCTTATTAAAGAGAAGATCAGAAATGGAAAAGACACAGTGTTAGAGGGCAGATCTCTTTTTTTTCCATTGAAATGAAAAATTCACTCTTGGAAAATACACTTCAGTACTGAATGTATTCATTAGCTTTTTGCATTTGATCTTAATTTGATGACAAAGACATTAAAAGGTTGTCATATTATAGTAAATGCAGTTTTGACAATGGGTTCACTCATCCATTGTACTAAGTCAGAAAAGGTTCTTGTATTAAAACAGCTTAAAATTTTCAAAGAATCATCTCAAAAGGTGATTAATTTAGATGTTAGCTTAAGAAAAAAATCCTGTCACATTCATCTTCATTTTTTTTCCTTAAAAAGTAGTCAAAACATATTTGCACATTGCAACACCATTGAGTGCCCCCCCCGAAAAATGACAGTGCATAAATTACAAAGCAAGATTTTCACAGCAAACACAGATCTGTGCACAAGTTATAATAACATCCTCTTAATCCCTAAAGCAGAGCAGAGATAAATGCATCTTTAGTATGTTCAAAAGCTGTTACTTTTTCCTTTTTTTTTAACCATACTGCAGTGCTATGAGCTTAAACTTCTCTCATTGCATTGCTCCAGGCAGTGGGTCTCTGAACATACGTGCTTTCATCCTGTGAACGTAGGTGAGAGAATAAACCAATGCCCGTTTTCCTGCCTTCAACACAAAGGCATTTGTAGCTAGACAAGAACCTGTGAGATATCAAAGAGGCTAATGAAACCTGACTGCTCAGAAAGAGACTGGCTGAGAGCTTGGCTTTCGTTTGATAAATAAATATCTGAAGTTGTTATCTGCTGCAAATGCTTTCACTTGGGGTCCAACAGTAACTTTCTTATTATAACACCAATATTTAAAGTAACACCAGAATGCATTGTATGTTAACTGAGTCATAGTATTTGTCTGTTGTAACTATATCAATATTAATTTCAGAAACTTCAAGGCATTGAAAATATAAGCTTCTATAAATCTGATAGAAAAATATAGGTAAAATTCAATTCCTGAATAAAATTTCCTAACAGTTGTTTCAATTTCCTACCACTCAATCTAACTAGAAACTGATTATCATCAATAAGAAATATCTTTCATCTCTTAATATATGTACCTATCTTTCTGTGAAAATGGAGTTGGATTATAAAACAGTAAAATAATGAAATCATATTAGTGAGAAAAATACTAATTCACTACATCCCTTGTACCTGCTTAACATGTTGTACTTATATGGCAGTCAGCTCTCAAATAGATGGCACCAGAAGATCAAAATAGTTGCTTGTCACAGCATGCAAAGAAAAGGGAATGTTCTTTATCTGCACACACAATTCTTTGAAGCTGTCCTGTGAGAGGTATCTCTCAATTAAATATGACTATTTCCCTTCTCTCCCCACCAAAAAAAAAAAAAAGACTGCAAACCTTTTTATTATGCCTAGGGGGATGGATGAAAAATTACAAACATTGCTAAGTGTGTAACTAGAAAAACTGCCTTGAAGTGGGTGGGGGTGTTTAGATCTTGGCAGCTGCTGTGTAATCAAAAGCTTTTACAAAAGCTAAATTAATTTAAGTCTTGTCAGAGAGGCTCACTGATTCTGGTAGTTATTTTCCAGCAGGCACCCTAAGTTGATCAGCTTTTCACAGAGCATTCACTGGGGCTGTTATCCAGGGCAAGTGCTCTGTGTGTCCCCTCGACAGGACCAACCCACAAAAGGACAAGATTTTAGAAACAAGACAGAATCCATGCTTTAGAAAGCATGAAATGTAGCTAAGAACTGAAACTCTGGCTGTTAGTTTGCTAATTTCTGTAAGTCCTGTTAACCAAAGAAATCAGGAAGGTCTAGAAAGCTACATTCTGTGGCTGACAGGGATACTCAGTACATCTTTACTGATATTTCTAAGGGAAGCCATAGGCATTGAATACACTAAGATTTATTTTCTTCAACTGCATTTTGCTTAGAAATTTGAACTTTCATCTAAGCTCCTCACTTTCTCACTTCTGAGAAACTATAGGTCCAAGACAGTGTGAACAATGCCTTGAGTTTTCACTTTGATACTTTTCAAACCCTGCCCTGCCTGGTGTGTCACTGTGCAGCTCCTTGCAGCTGCTCGCTGCTGCTCTCTCAGGCCAGGCAGGCAGAACAAACCCTCTCCAGGCTCTCCAAGGACACCCAGCCTGTCCCAGGCCCGAAATGTGTAACCCAACATCTTGAGAAGGGGAGTGAGCCTGGGGAAATTACATCATTAGCTAAAGTTTAATTGGTGAATTTATGCTGGTATGCAGATGGACCAAACCTATAAAAGTGTGAAGAACTCGTGACTCATCCATCTTGGGGTCCATCTTGGCAGCAGCCTCTGGCTCCCCAGGGTGTACCTGTGAAATAAATAAATATCCACATTTATTCCCTTACTTCTGTCTAGTCTGTGTTTGTAAGCAACCTCTCAAGGCATCACCTTCACTATTACGCCTCAGGCGATACAATGACGGAGAGTCACTTCTTTAGACACACTGGCACCCAACAAGGCTGGAAAAAGCCCCCAACACTCACAGTAGCATCAGCATATGCACATAGCAAGAGTAAGGTTTCATGGTAGAACGGGATTTTGAAATTTTCTGGTTTTAACCCATAGTTAAAAGAACTACAGAATGTGAAATCATCTGCTCCTGGGCACCTGGACAGGATTTCAACAGCACACCTGTATACACAGCCCGTGAAGAATTGCTAAGCATCAAGCAGACTCAAGTTTTTGTTTAAAAGCCAAAGAGCAAATATAAAAAGCTTGAGCACAATCAAGCAACAAGTGTTTTTTTTAAAAAACTGAATATGAATCCTTTCCTGAATAATGGATTATAATTCTGTATCTATAAGTCATATATTCAATTGGTCAGGTGTTTTCTGAGATTCATACTGAGTCACATACTAACATGCAATGAAACAAAGTTAAAAAAAAAAATTAATTTTTAAATGTGATATGAAGTGCACAACAGCTCCCAAGGAGAATGCCACAATATAAGCAGAACACCCACATAACTTCTTTTTTTTTTCACGTGCACAGAGACCTATGATTAAAGTCTGAGCTCCCATGGTTTTGATGCATACAAATATGTGTTACACACACTGTCTCAGCAGGCACTCATTATGCAGTCACAGCAAAGAAACAGTAAATGCCTCACTGAATAAGAAGGAAGGAGGAGATTTTCCACCAGTTCTGTCGAAAGGCAACAACAACAACTTAGAGAAAAGAGGAATTATTGTATATCCCCTTTTTACCCATGATCTGGGATTAAACAGTTTACTGATATAAATAGCTAAAACAGTACTTCAGCTAAGAATCGTTTCTGGAACCCATAAGCCTCAAAAATTTCTTACCATTCAAAGAGTAACTAAGCAAGTATATAAGATTAACTAGGCAATGTAAAACCTGAGTAAATTATTAATTTAAATTAAGCCATTCATAACAACCTGCCCTTTAATATTTTGGGGATAAACGATATCTGTTCAATTACTCAGACGCATAGCCACTGAAAGCAAGAGTTACTCCAGGAGATATGGCCTAGTTCTTCATAGTATTTTTGTTCCATGGTAGATGTCAATTAACCCATCAGTTTCAGATATATTAAATAATAAAGATTAGCATTCAAAGTAGTCTAAAAAAGACATTACAGTGATTTACTATGGTTAGGACTGTATATCACACTTTAGTATCCACAGGCAAACCTTTCTGATGTAAGTGAATGTCATTTATCTATACCTGAGGGAAGAATTTATTTTTAAGAATGCAAATGCTGGTTACATATTTAAATTAATGAAGCATGTGATGTAGGTCAAGGACGAACTGGAGAGTATTTTTTTAGTAGTTTTAATGCTATCTGCAGCAGTTTTCACACATTCTTAAATTAGTCTGTAGGCATTCTGAAGGTTAAAGAACAGTGAACTTTGAGAACATAATCATGAAGTTCAATGTGAAGAACAACTTAAATCATATGCTAGAAGGGTGGCATTTCAATTTTGCCAGAGGCAAGGTAGAAAGCTTAAAAACAACTGTGTTAAATGGAAACTTGTTACATAAAAATACAGGTAAGAAAGAAATAGTAGGACCAAAGCTGTGAAAACAACACATTTCTCATACTTCTTTCCTGGAATGTCTCTCCTACTCAAGTGTTACAACCGAAGGAGTCAAAGAGAAACGGTGAGGTGACTGTACAAATTAAAAAAATACTTATCAATAAGGCAAACAACTGAAAATTTCGGAGTGGTATTTTGAAAGTATGTATCTGGAAGATCAAATGCTTCTCAGCACATCAGGAATGTCATCTACATTTATTATTACACACTGATTATTTCATAAGTTCTTCCACTTCCATCTTAACACTACTAGAGGTTCACAGGTGTGACTAAGACAAATACTCCCACAGAAAAACAGCAGCTGGAATGCCCTGCTGGGTCATTAAGCCAAAGTCTGAAACTCCAGGTAATAAGTTTTAGACTGGTACATGGCCAGGCTTCAGCTCAGCTTATATTCCGCGTACAGCCAGTGGGACATGATAGGTGCCTACACTAAAGTATGTACTCTAATCACGGGCACTAAGTCAAGCATTGAAGTAACTTCACTGGCAGTTTTAGGGTAACCTTTTAACAAATACAGAGAGTTAGAAAATATCTAGCACTTCTCTTTCCCCTCTAGCCTTTTCTTCCTTGTAGTGGTTGAAATTTTAACACTTTGTTGCCAACAGGATTTGCACAGCCACTGTTGCACCTAAGGTCTAAGGCAAAAAACCTCCCAGCCATCAGAACTGCGGGCTTTTGCTGACTGTTGCTAATTGCTTATATTTTCTGTTGAGTATTAAACTCAAGTCCTCCTCTTATTAAAAATAATATTGCAGAATTATTTCCTATTTTTAGCAATATAAATTCAGAATTATTTTGTATCATCAGCTACCACTGACCTGTCTTGCTCCTTTCTGCACCTTACCTTTCCTAGCCCTGGAATAACCATGCTACAATTGTGGAACACCTTGAGTTGTAAAGAGCCTTTGGAGGTCATTATGTCTGAACACCCTGCTCCAAACAGGGCTAGGCTGGCTTGATCAGGGCCTGTCCAGGCAAGCTTTGAGTAACTCAAAGAGCAGAGAATCCATGACTTCAGACAACCTGTGCTGCCATTCCCTGTTGTGGATTTCGGGTGGTTTTCCACCAAGCTTGATAAGAATCTTCCTTGATGCTAATTGTCACAAATTATTATCAAAATAAGAAATCTGAAAGTCTTGTTTTGATCAAACATACCAAAAACTTCTGAATTATTTTGCTCAGTTAGGAGAAAAATGCTTAGAAGTATTTAAGTCCCCTAAAAGTACAAATGAAACCCATTCTTACCACTTAGGAGCAAAACTGGAAGAGAAGGGGATGCAGCAGCAGCAAATTATCCACCAAGTCCAGCTTGCTTTATTCACTGTGGAAGTACTGATTTCACTGCCATATTTGAAGAAGAGTGCTTTGCTACATGTGCTTTTACAAACATGGAGCCTAAGTACCACCAAGTGCCTTGCATAGATGCCCACCAAAATACGAGCCCTGTTGATGCTCTGCAGGTTTTGCAAGATAACATCACATCCATTCATCTCCTCTCAGACAACCTGCTGGTCACTCACGACATTCCAAATTTCCTGTGAGCCGTTTACAGAGGTCAAAGGTGGCTGCATTATGCCAAAAGCACCGTATTTTCACACTAAGGAAAGTCTCTCACCAGACACTGTGACTGGTATATAAACGATGTACTAAAAGTGCCTTATTAGTCAGTTACAAGCAGTGGTGTACTTGCAATCCAGTAGCTACTTCAGATAATTTATTAAGACAATATCAAATAGATTCTGTCTCTCTTTCCACAGAAACACCTAAACTTCTAATTTTGAATTTAAATGCTAAGCTCATGATCTGCAAATCACAATGACAGAGATGCTTTAAAATGATTTTATTAAAGTACGTTTTACAAGATAGCCCGCTTTGATTTGTGACACACGTAACCTAAAAAGTGCTTTCTGTGTTTCCAAAGGATGTAAAACACGATGGTTTTCATTGTTTGATGCTGTCACAAAGAACATAAAGGAAATGCCAGCAATATACTATAATTAAACAAATATGAGCAAGTAAATCTCAACAGTGGGTTGGATAAGACCAACAGTATTTCCTTGTTGCCGCAGTTACAGCTTCTAGCAAGGTCACCATTCATCACCTGAAGGTCTCTCCAATAAGAATCTCGGCCACCAAATTATTAAAACACTCTACCTCCTTTTCATACAGTAGGAGGGTAATGAGAGCAGTATCAGTCACTTTTTCCTTTTTATCCTTATAGACACAAGCAGCACTGGAAACACCAGTCAGATTTAGACCACATGTTGATTCTACAACTGCCACCAACAAATACTTCCTTATAAAACCCTTAACATTAACTTGCTGCTATAAGCAGCTCCAGATCTTCAGCTGTGGGCCATATGTGCAGGATATGCTAAAACTAAAAAAACCTCAACTTAGTCTGTTGAACCAGCAAGTTTTGATTACTATTACAGCTGGATCTTTGTGTGCTAATTAGTCTCACAAATTCAACATTTGCACATTACAAAAGATTCCTACACAGAGCAAACAACAAAAGTCACAGAACAATTATGTTTGTTGGGGCGTTTTACTTCTGGACTCATTAGAATCTCTTTTTCTTGCTTTAAGTCTATTGTCTTTGAACAGATTATTTTTAACAATTTGGTAAGTGTAAGGTAAGATGTAACCAAAAGTATGTATTCTATCACCATCTTCATAAGCTGTTAAAAACAGGTGGGGCAGTGTTCTTTAACTCTTCCATGACACATCCCTGATAACTCCTTCTGGGAGATATCTTCTGCTAAAGGGCATCAAGGCTCACTGCATGCCTCATAAATTACATCATCCCATTTTGAGATGCTCTGCCCAGGGGGAGGAACCAAGCATTCCTACCTGGATATAATCTGAGGTTTGGAACACCACAATCAGCCCTTACCTGCTGGGTTCCCAGAGGACAAGAGCTACATAACCAGCACTGAACCTTCAGGGGAAGAACAGACCCTTTTACAGGACCACTGCTTCAACAGAACCACATCTATCACTGCAACAGGACTGCAGCCACTATTTAATCAGACTGCTACCACCACCCTGCCCAACAGGGTGTCAGGTTGTATCCTGACTCTGTCAGTGTTTCTGTTTTACTGCCATTATCTTAATTTTCCCATTAAATTGTAATTTTGACCTGGGATCTCCCACTGGTTTGCTTTCAAACTAGTACCGTAAGTAATCATAAGAATTTGCTAAACTTTCATAATTTGACACACCATTTCATGTTACAAATGCTACACACAGCTATATTGGTGGAAGGCAACACACATCACTGCTTAATGAGTTATTTACAATAGGCCAGAGCACTGACAGTGTCTCAAGGGTGCATCACTTGAGGAGCCAGATCAGACAGACTCTCTGTGTCTGATCAGGAGCCCTCATGCAGGTATACCACTCTCACATCTCAGTTCCAAAGATGGGACAAGAACAAGGCAGAAGCACAGAACACAAAAGCTCAGCTTTGCTTCCTTGGAAATGCACGTAACAAGCAAATCCTCCTTAAAACCCCCACAACCTTACGTGACTGAGGCACTGCATTAGGAAGATGCACCTTAAGACCTGCTTTCCCAAGCCCCGCGCATTCGCACCTCTCTTGGGATAAAAGGTAGGTATACCTCATCATTTGTGGAATCAAGCCACTTGTCTTCCAGTTTCTATCTGTATATTAGGATAGATCATCTAAGACCTACCAGGAGCGTTGAAAATATGTTCATTAATGCTTATATGACAGTTTCACAAATAGGTTGTGAAGGATATCTAATGACTATGAAAGATAACAGAAATTAGGTTTAACTAAAAAATGATGTTATCTCCTTTCTTCTGATTAGTCACCAGGTTCTAGCTCCAAAACTGTTCTGCTGAGCCCTTTTTGCTCTGTGTTTCAAAATAATCCACTTCAGCTAAGGTCTAGACTGCCACCATCAGCATTGCAACATGTCCCATAAGGCAGCCACAGCAATGGTTTATTATTCAATGACAACAACGTAGTAGAAGTGCTGGTGTTATGTCTCTTCATATATATTAAGAGTTCAATAAAACAATCTGCTGAAGGTATTTTTGTTTCTCTGATGTACAAAGACGTTCTCTACAGATAGTACAGCAGATCACACAGTAGTAAGTATGAATCTCAAAGCATACTGGTTTCCTACTATTTCAAACCCGTCAACATTTTTCACAAATCTCCAAAGAAATTATTCATTGCACTTTCCTCCCACATATTCTCCAAATTAAATATGCTTGACATAGGAAATACATTCTAAAGCCTTTGAAAGCAAAAAAAATGCAAGTATTTAATAAAGTCAGAAAAGCATGTTAAGTTTTCTCACATCTAAGTACTTCTTCTTTCACTTTGCACAACACAGCATGCTAAGCTAAGGACATCATTCCAATGGAGGTACATAAACATTCACATACAGTGACATAAAAACATTTTCCCAGTGATTCTGAAAACAAAAAAAGCAAACCCAGGGCTCATTATTAACAATCTGAAGATTACTAATTAATGATTATATTATACTTGCAAAGAATAATACTTTAAAACAAACAGCTACATTCATAATTAATATGAATAAAAAGTGTACTGGTGAATTGACCATTTGTTGCTCTTACATATCGGCTAAAAATTGATGTATTGCAGAATTACAGTTTGGAGTGGGGAAGCATCCACTCAATGAAAACACATCAGTACTCAGCAGCTATTTGTTTAATTCTCTTGTTTCTGAAGCTGCAGAGAAAATTGGTAAATGTGGTAAATGGCAATTAAAAACAAAACAAAACCAAACCCAAAAAACAAACAAAAAAAACCTACCCAAAACCCAAAAAAACAAAAAAAACCACCCCAAAACTAAATTAGCTAAAGTAACTGCTACCTTACTAAAATGGAAGCAGGCATTTAACAAAACATATAGAACAGAACTACAGCAACAAGTTCCTTCAGATGTCCTGCTTCTTTATGCAGAACATAGAGTATGGGTGATGATATTTCTGGCAGCTTGTGATCGTACAACCACTATAAACAGTGATACAATATGTCATAGACAATAAATTAGTAAATACTGTAGCGGCTTCACAGTCCTGCTCTCTCTCATCAACATGGTTCCATGGTTCCTAAGGTTAAAAACTGTTATGGCTTTAGATTTTAAGCACTCAGCATACAAATAATTTATATGTGGGAATCTGAAGCTGCGAAGCCGCAAAACTTTATTACACTGCACTTGCCCTGTGCCATTTTCACAGGCAGTAACAACACCAGAGGCTCTACTGTCTTCAACATTGCCAAAATTGATACATCAGACTTCAAGAAGGTTTAAATACTTATATCCAGAACTGGTTTTTTCAGGCTTTGCACAGATTTAACTGCATTTAATTTTAACTCTGGTAATTTCTGTGCAGATTTTAAATTCAAGTATGCCAGATGTTTAAACGCCACAGAGGATTATTATTACTTATTTACTTACGTAGATCCATTCCTTATGTATGCAGATGTTAACAAGAAAGTAGAGAAAAGACACTTCCAGAGGAGGTAACACCTCCTTCTGATGAGACTCATAGCAGGAGACTTGTCGGTTCTGAGTTCTGTATATGACCAACTAACTAATTTCACACATTTATATCTGCATTCCCATCAATGAACGTATAAATTAAAAATGTTCAATTTTTGTAGGCTAAACTTTTGTAATCTTGTTTTAAAATATCAGCTTTTCTTTGAATGTTTGCAAATCAAAATACTTTAGGACACTATACTACAAATTGTTTATTGTTATATAGAGGCAAAACCACAGAACTGCTAGCAAAACCCCCCAAAGTGATTTAAAAAAAAAAAAAAATCATGGTCACAGAGTGGTTGGGGTTGGAAAGTGGTCCAACCTCCTGCTAAAGCACGGTCACAGGACCCAGAGCAGGTCGCACAGGGTCACATCCAGGCAGGTTTTGAGTATCTCCAGGAAAGAGACTCCACAACCTCTCTGGGCAGTCTGTTCCACTGCTTGGTCACCCCCACAGTAAAGCATGACAGCAAAGAACACAATGCACACAGAATTGAAAAGGGAACATGCGCAGATTAATCACAAAGTTTAAATTTGAGTATAAATATGAACTTAGTCCTACAAAATACCAAATCTAATAAGCTTAGGTTTAAAAAAACCCCCTCAGACCCACAAGAAACACAAACTTTGAGAAATTACTGAATAATGTAACAAGGTAAAAAAAGAAAAGTGATGAAATAAAGGAAGCAGAGATACTGAACTTACTACCACTGAAGCACTTGAGTTTACATTTTATAGAAACCTTACAAACTAACTTCACAGGGCACTACCAGCACTACATTTTTGGACATGCTCAAGTTGGCACCAAAGCTTGAATTCTCTGTTAGAAAAGAACACCGTGATCATCCCATTCCAGATTTATCATTTTGGCCACACTGTCCAGACTCCCTCTTCCTTTACAAATAACCTGTAGGACTGGGCAGTGGATATCATGTTGCCTTTCCACTAAACTTCTACTCTCAAAAAAACACTGAAGATTCACAACACCTCTTTATCCAGAACATTCTGCTACTGTTTTGCTTTCAGATATGTCACAGATGTAAGGTTTCTTCTACTTTTAACAAAACTAGCTTTTCCCTTTTCTCCTCCTGTGATTAAATTGCTATTGTCCTCTACTCCAAAGAACTGGCATCCTTTCTTCACTCCGAGTATGAAGACAATACATTTATTGAATGATCACACAGTGTAGTCCTCCCATAACATTACGTGGCTTTTCAGACCATTAGAATAAACTCTTTTCGCTTAACCTTAGCGTGTTTGAGGAGCAGGACTTAGAGTTACCCCACAGGTGTTTGAACTTATGGGGTAACAAAACAAATGCAGGAGCTGCAGAAAAGTTGTGGTGCTGGTAGTAAAGCAGGACTAGGATTGGAGCTGGGAGCAGGAAACCAAATTAGATCTAAATGAAGCACGTAGTAACGTGAAGCTCTATACAGACCTTGGTTACTCAGATACACAGCTGTGCCACAGCCTATCGCACTGCACAACGTGTCAGCGTCCTCCCTCCCTTCAATGCCAAGAAATTCAATTATCCACGTGAGATACTTTCAAGCTGATTTTTCAAGTAAATTACAGTGCAGGCTACGGAAATAATGTGTTGTCCCTGTTCTAACCACCGCTGTTTGTACGCTGGAACGGAACCAGCGCTGCCTCCGAGGAGCGGCACCAGGAAGCAGCCGAGCAGCGCTCGCCCCGGCACCGCCGCCTGCGGGGTCAGCCCCGGCCACAGCTCGGGAATGGGCCCGGGCTCCTGGCGACACCCAGGGACAGGGGACAGCCTGGGCAACCGCGACAGCGGCCACAGCGAGACAGCAAAAACCCTTCGGGCCCGCTCACCCGACCGTAACAAAGGAAGAAAGCATATTAAACTTTGAAAAAGAACCCCTCTCATCTAAGAGCTGTATGTTAAGCTCTCGTTTCGTGAGAGGATACAATGTATTTTAGACAGTTCATCTACAGTGAAGGGGATATAAGCCCTCAATTCAAAACTAGGTTCGGATTTTGGACCAAATCGACCTATATTTTACTTTTATTTCTGCTTGCTGATGTATTAGAAATGGGGTTCGTTTGACATGTTTATTAATGATTAAAACACAATATGGAGCACTCCAGTGTACATTTAGATTAACACAGCAGGAATAGCTGAGAGCAGACAGCTTTCTCTTTGCAAGCACACCTAAAGAAAGGTAACCCTTCATCTAAGTAGTAACATGTGATTAAAATATTCTGTATTTGCTAATAGGGACAGTAAGGAAGTGGAAATCAAGACACCTAACAATTAAGAAAGCAATTCTAAAACTAAAAAAAAAAACCAAAAAAACAAAAAAAACCCAAAAACAAACAAACCTTAAAGAAATATAAAATACAGAGAAAATATGAGATGGTGTACTTCAAAATATGACCTAAAGTTCAACATATACAAAACCAATAATCACAAACAGATAGAATGGTTATTACTGCAGCGAAACTCACAAAACTCATTCTGTCATATACACATGAGCTTATTAGGAAAAGCAAGTCAGAAACTAACTCTTTTTAATTCTTACGTAGAATGCTAAAACCAGTTTTAATCATCACACATCAAACCAATCAATCCTAGATTTGACTTTTATACATTTCTCTAATCATTACAACCATAAACATGCACAGCAACTCTATACAGACATCTATATGCATCTGTTCTGTACGTTTCCCATTTATCGCAAATATTTTCAGACAGCAAGAACAGAAAAACAACCTGTATCAGCTAGAACCAACATCTTCCCTAAATTCTTTATTAATTTTCTTCCCAGTAATATAACAAATCTTTTATTGGCACCTGCTCTAAAACAGACTATACAGACACTAATATTCCAAATCAACCAAACAAAAATTACCTCAAAACCCGCTAAAACACAAGTAGAAAAACCTTCCCACCAAATAGCCAAGAAGAAACAGAACTAAACTGACCCCTGATGTGAAAGCACTTCTCTCAGGGAAGATAGCTCAGAGAAGAAGATAACTCAGAGGAAAACTGCATTTTCCATTTCTCTTAGTGTTTTATCAATAGTCAAAAAGTAGTGTTTTAGTCATAAAAGAACATACAGGACCAGTTAGAAAATGCAATTTCTTCTGCACATGAATGCTTTTTCTTATAGTTCTTGCCAGGAATATCTTTTGTGGTTAATTCAAAATGGTGAGGCAATTCATTTTCTCTTCTTTAAGTGTCTCCTGATTAGATGGAATGAAAAGGTACTTAGCCAAACATAGTAGAATTTGTTGAAGAATTCCCAAGCATTTTAACTGTCATATAAAGTAGATTTTACTAAGGAAACAAAGGAAGTCACTAATATTCTAGTTTAGTAGTGCAAACTTTCTATCACTTATCTATTAGAAATAGCTCTATATGATTTTTTAGAACTTGCAGTAACACCTTGCATCTGGAAACAGATTAAAACCCAAAATAATTATAAACCTTGACAGACAGCATCAATGAGATGAAGTAAAGCTACCTACTCCCTTTAGAGCAGGAGTACAGATTAATTTTTTAAAAGTTTTCAGCATTTCTGAGGGCATGAACCCTGGTTATGGACTCATGGCCATAAAAAGGTGTTGATCAGTCTTATCTTTAAAAGTGTTTTATGCAGCCACATACTGAAGAGTTGCCTGTGGATTGGACATAATAATCAGCAGGGGAAGGAGAGCTCATTACTACAAGCTCTCCTTCCCCTGCAGATTACCTCAGCATGAAGCCACGTATCTCAATCAAAAAAGATTGCTGCGGAGAGCTACACAAGATGTTTCTCAATCAGCTAGCTTGGGGCTCAGCCTATAGCTGCAACCTTCTTTTAACCTTCAGAAAAGCAGAAGGACCAGGATGGTCTCTGAATATTAGCCATCTATAAGTTCAGAAATGAATCACTTAGAGATAAAAGTCACCCTCAGACCTGGCCTGTCTCGCGCTCACACAGCTGATGCCCAGTGCAAATGCATGGAAAATTCAGCAGCAAGATCTGATGTAAAAGGGACAAGGCAGGACAGCACATGTGTTAGGGGCAGTGGGGGTCTAGGGGTGTCTAGCACATTGTAGAGTACTGAAAAGAATACTTAATGCTTTGGCCTGTTGTACATACCTCTTTAAAACACTTCTCAGACACAATAAAACTTTGCTGTAAGTCACCAACAATCTATGACTATGACTATTTATAATGCCTAACTTTCTGACAAGGCTAGTGATGTCAGTAATGTGTTACAAACCAGAAATATGTTCTGCTTGCAGGGTGTGGAGGGCAAGGTGTGTGTAAAAAAAGGAGCCAAAGATTCACATTTTCAGAGACTTGTTCAGAAAACACAGTGTTGCAACAAATCTGGAAACAAGAGAATCATCTAAAGAAACTGGAGATATGTTTACTGAACCAAACTTCACACAGTCATAATTTATGATATGTACAAAGAAAAACAGAACAGCACAGCAAAATGTAAGTATCATGTATTATTTCAACTATAATATTAGAATTAGAGACAGAATAAAATTAAGGCAAAGGGGGCAAAATGTAGAGTGCTGGTAGAAGCCCTTATGATGGAATTACTGCCAAAAGAATACAGTTGCAGCATCACTTATCACATTGTTTGGTGTTCTAAAATGCAGTAAAACGCAATATCTGTTCAAATGTCAACATAGTAGAGATTCTCATGAATGTCAACTACTAAATAGTGAAAATTTAATACAAATAATTATATTGAATTGTATTTCATGGGTTATTAACAGCTGAAATTTCAGTTTTGACCCCCAGTTTCCTGGAACATACTACACCACATCTGTCCCCACTTTGGAAAGGAACTGTAGTTGATCAAGTCCCTTGACCTGATTTTGACACAAGATATCCCAGCCCCTATTGCCATGTACTGAACCCTGTAAAATCAGCTACAAAGTGAATGTGACAAGGAACACAGCAATGCTTGCCTATCTAGATGAGATCAGACCTGAGTGCTTATAAATGATGTACCAGACATTGTTTTAGCTCCACAGAAAGCAGTAACACATTCTGTAATGGGAATTATGTAGTCTTTGTTCTATCAAAATTAAACTTAGAGAGACCCTAAGAAAAGCTAAGATAAAGGCACTGAAATGAAGCAGAGGTTACAGAAGTACAGACACAAGTTGCAGGATTTCCTGCTGCTGAGATTAAATGTGAGGTACTGCACCAAGAGGAGATAATTTGGGATTGGTGTTAGCACATGAAAGCCACAGTAACCGAAAACAATAAAGTGCATCTAAGATGCCAAGCATGAGCTGATCATCTGCTAAGATCAGAATGAATTTTCTTTTTCATACTCACTGCTGTACACTTTGAATCATTATCTTCAATCCTGAGAAAACCTACTAAAGTCTCTTTACCACTCATCACACAAAAGGCTGAACAATACACAAGGATTGCTAGTTACAGGGCCTTGTTTACATGCTTCTAGAAATGGGTAAGTCTTCTGGTGAGTGCTCCAATATTTGGGACAAGGTTTCCACAAACCAACTAAGATAGCTTTGTGACAGGAGGTTTTCAACATAATATTTATTCACCTTTGGTAGTAGCACATATATTTTCCGCTATTTATATTTTATTTAGAATTGTTAGACTTGAGATTTTAAGTACCCTGGAGATTTTTCCTTAGATTAAAAAAAACCCAAAACCCTATTTTATTTATGTGATGAAACACATGACACAAAATCATGCTGTAAGGTACATGAACATAAAACAAAGCTGCTTACACAACATGAAAACATTCTGGCCTATATTTTCCCCAAAGTAAATAACCCCCACATAAAATACAATTATACAGTGGAAAAATACCAAAAGCAAATCCCAAAACCCCCATGAAAGCTCATTACTCACTTGCAACTCTAAACAGATTCAACAGGTTCTTGTACTAACCATGCACATCTAGTAAGATGGAAACAGCTTAAAGCAAAAAAAGCATTTAAAGTAATAACCCTGTAAAAACGACAATGAATTTAAATTCACGTCATTTATTAATTTCTCTTCTTGTTATGATGTTATATGAAGGACTAGAATGACTCCATGTGGAACATTTCGAACAAGATATTGGAAACACCCAGGGGAAAAATGGGATAATGAAGGAGAAATTTCAGAAAATGGTAATAAATAAAACTACGTCTCAACAGTTAAATTCTATCAGCCATAAAATACTTCAGAATACACAACATTCACTGAAGGTATATTTAAAGTGTATGCCAAAACTGGCTCTCATAAAAGCTGTGTGAAGGGCTTCTCATCAGAAAAGGATCACCTAACTGCAGTTACAGAATACTAAGGTTACTTCTAAGGTTTTACCAATAAATACCCATTATTCACAAAGTCAGACACCTGGACAAAAAAATCCATCATTAATCTTACCTTCTGTTGTATGAAGTTCCTCTGCCTTTCTTAAGTATAGGATCCGCCCGTCTCTCTTTCTCAGTGTAATTCCAGCACATCAGTCTTTCCACCTGTGAGTTCCTGGAATTGTTAAAGTAACTTTGAGATTTCTCATGGTTAAGAAATGTGGTTCAACAGAGCAAAAGACAAAACAAAGGTCATCATTACCTTAGCCCTTTGTATGAACTACCATTTTTTCTTTTCCTTCTCTACCACTTTCCTTTAGTTCTCTTGTCTGTCTCTCCTTTTGGACAACATTCTCTTCTCCCTTTCTTTCCCTCAAATGCTGTGTGCATGGCAAAGCTCCCCAAATACTTGTTGTATTTACAGCCCTCTGAAAGATACGGCTCTACAGGAGAGATGACTCTCCTGAGATTTTTATTTGGACACTTTTTTTTTTAATCTTCTGTACCTGCAGAAATTCAGGCACGACTCAACTCTTCAACTTGCCGCCTCAGCAGCCATTTTCATTTGTACCCCTTCATAATTACCGTGTACAAACACATGTATTCACTGACATAATATAAATATATAGGTTGCCCATTAAAACGGAACACATACAGTGGGACTATACATCTATTCTAACCCTCTCCTTTTCCAAATTATCCTTTCCTGCAAGGCCTCTGAATTTTACTGTGTTCACTGGGCCCTCATACGTTGCTCCCTGTTGCCAGGGGTCACAAAACCTGCTGTCAAACAGTAACTGCGTTGTTCAAAACGTTTGTATTAGAAAGGTAAAGCCTCGATGCAAAACACGCAATTGAACGGCAACAGGATACAGGTGAGACTGCCCTCAGAGAGTAGGGCTGGATGGAAGCACTTTGCGAAATTCTGCCCCAAACAAACTAGTGGCCAAAGAAAGCAGGGAGGTGAGAGACACTGAATTTTCATGTGCTAAATGACTTTTGGCTGCAGAGCCGGACAGGTACTCGCGAGGTGCGGCGGACACGGTGCTCCCGGGGCGGGATGACACCAAGCCCATCGCCCAAACCTGGCAGCACCGCACCGCACCGGACCCTCCCGGGCAGGGCACACGGAGCTGCCTGCTCCCCTCAGCACCCACCGCCGGGCACCTGCCCCTCCGGATCGCCGAGACCAGGCCATAATCCCATCCTTCCTCCAGGGAGGACCAAGAACCCGCAGGAGCGGCGCGGCCGCGCTCCTTTCAGCGCAGCCGGGCTCGGCCCCCGCCCCGCGCCCGCGGGGCCACCGCCTCCCGGCCCGCTCCGCCCCGCTCCCGGCACCCACCGTCCCGGCAGGCCAGCGGAGCGGAGGGCGCGGAGCCG
>VZRR01000596.1:173471-186719 GCA_013398015.1 Oreocharis arfaki
GGCCGAGGCCCGAGCCCGGAGCGCGGCGCGGGCAGAGCGGGGCCCGCGGGGGCGGACCCGCCCCCGGGGAGGCCGCGCAGCTCCGCGGCTCCAGAGCCGGGAGCTCGTGATGGGCATCGGCCGCTTCTGGAGGCTAATCCCCGGGCGTCTGCGTGTTTACAGGAAATAAACGGCTTCTGATGCGAGGAGCACGATGAAATTCGGTTGCCTTTCCTTCCGACAGCCCTACGCAGGGTTGCTTCTAAACCAAGTCAAAACAGTAGAGACTCGCTGGCGTCCTTTGCTAGCAGGATACAAGAACTGCACCATTGCTATTCATATAGCTGTTAAGGACTGGGAAGATGATACATGGAGAGAAATTCTTCTGAATAGGTTCGGCATGACACCGAAACAACTCCAGGATTTGTTGGATGAAGGGGAAAAATTTGGCAGAGGAGTTATTGCAGGTAAGCATCCTTTGGTTATATTTTCTAAGCAAACTTTCAGTCCCTTAACAGACACTCAAGTACACATCTGCTTTATGTGTTTGCAGTCATTATGACATTTCTTTAACACTTTGAAGGAGTGGAGCGTGAGTTGTGGTGGGGGATCTATTTCAGTTCCTGTATGTTTCAGCATAATACATGTCAGTTCCACACTTCTTGCATTTGGATCATAGGAACTCTTGCTGGAACCATTTTGCAGTACTCATGGTCAAACGAACTCATGATGTTACAACGCTTTGCATGTCATTTCAGAGTATACCTATATAATTACATAAATAAACCCTATTTAAGTTTTACAAACCCCCTCTGTCTCTTTTGGTATTTGGCAGTGCAGAAGTTTGTTTCTGTAACACACAGTGCAGAGGCAGTGATATTTCATTGCAGCAGTTGTGCTGACATACAGCGGATGTTGCAGTTTGTACACTTATGAAGTTTTTATCCAGCACTCATTTTGCACAATTTCCTTGTAGGTATCTTTGTTACACCATCGTTCATTGTCATTTGAATACTTTTAGCTATTCTTCCGCACTAAGTTAATTCCATCACATACACTGAATGTTGTGGCTCTACAATGCTGAAAACTGTTGGTCCTACAGAATACGTAGATTTGCAGCTTTGACATAAATTGCCTGCTTAATTGTGGAGTAGGTATCAAAGCTTCTTTGATATTTATTTTAACATTTTTGATGATTAAGGAATACAGAATTTCCCTTTGGTGACATTAAGAGGCTTCTGGAGAGCAAGAATTTCCAAATAGTTTAATTATTTAAAAATATTAATAAAATAGTGGCTTGAGAGGAGCAGAGAGAGTTTTACGCTTTAACGAAGATGTTCCAAGGCCAAATGTAGCTCAGGAGTTTCAGTAGCAGCTGCGTCTCCTTAGATGCAGGCTGCTTTTCCAGGAATTCTGCATTGCTAGGTTGTGGTGATTTTAACTGTGCCCTCCTCCTTTTCTTCACCCGCCTGAGTTGAGTCACATGGACTTCTGCAGCAAACAGCACAGGTGGGAGCTGTGCCTCCCTCTGACTATGCTCTTCTGGTAACAAACGGGCTGTTCTGTGTCCTCAGGGAGGGTTACTTCTGGAAAACTTTTGTCTAGGAGATCAAACGTGCAACTAATTTTGTATTTTAATTTTAAAATACAGGATTAATTGACATTGGAGAGACATCACTATATCCAGAAAACCTGCCTCCTGAAGAGATTCTGGAGCTGGAAAACAAAGCTGTCCTCAGTAATCTAGAACAGAAATACTTGACTGTTGTTTCAAATCCCAGATGGCTCCTGGAACCAATTCCTGCCAGAGGGAGAAGAGGGGTGTGGCAGGTGGACATCCCTGAAGAACTGATCCCTTCAGAATTGTAGATATTACCCTTTACTATAACTTTTCCTGCCTAAATTGTATTCAAGATGTTGACTTGTGAATTACATCAGCATCTTGTTCAGGATTCCTTTCCAAAACTGTTTGAAATGACAAATACTTCTGAAGAACTGCTCTTTTGAGGCCAAACAAACAAGATGTGTTTTTTATGACTATTACAGTTAACTATTAATGTTTTTCTAGATTTTTCCTGTATAAACAACTAAATGCCATTTTTAAAATGCATGGTTATGGATTGTGTGCCAATTTAAATGTAAATTAAACTGATTTTTTGATACCTGCATCTCTGATTATAGGAAAATGGTGCTTAAAAGCAGGCTGTCACAATTAGTAAGACATCCTTCCCAGACCACTCCTCGTCCTGCCTTAAGGATAGATTCTTTTCATTCACACTTCAGCTACACAAGATATGCATATGATGGATATAGCTCTGTGACCTGACAGATGCTGTAGAAAGCCATTATGAGAAGGTGCTTGTACAAAATGAAATCAAGAAAGTTATTACATTTTTTTTTCTCTTATTTAAGATGAAAAATACCAGTTATCTTTGAAAATCTAATACTGAATTCAAGACAAGTGTGAAGAATTACAAATAATAGCCACTAAGTTTTGGCACTCTTAAGAGTTTTTCAAAATTCACACCCTACATTGTAGTGAAAATCCTTTTGATTTTCTGGAGCAAGGCCACACATAGGCGTGGCTCTAAAAACAGGACAGGACAACAGGCAGAGCCTTTATATTCAAACACTTCAGTGGAGCACTTAGGAAATGATTCCCTTGGACTACACCACCTCTGCCAGAGCTGGGGAAGGTACCTCGCACCCCCAGCGCTGGGGGCCAGGGCCTGCGGATCCACTGTCTGAGGCACGCGTGGAGCTGGGCCCCGACCTCGGCACAGACCGAAGAGCAGCTGCTGCCAGCACAGCTGCAGGGCTGGGAAGTGACTGCAGGGCTGGGAAGGGACTGCAGGGATGGGAAGTGACTGCAGGGCAGTGCTGGGTGAAGCAGCAGCAGCGGCTGCCTTGGCTGAAGGGAAGGCGCAGAGGCTGGAGCTTCTCCGTGTTTGTTCAGCAGCACGTGGAGCTGTGTGGGCACCACTGCCTCGGGACCTGCCTTGGCACCAAGCTTGGCAGGTGAGGCTTTCCCCAGTGCAGAGCTGTGCCTGTTCTCCCCTGGACCTGCTGTGCACAGACTGCTCTCCTCCTGGGAAGTGGTTTCTCATGCAGGCTCAGTATCTGGTTTTCTTTTCCATGGTGGTGTGCAGGCAAATTGATGTCTTGTAACAATCTTGCTGATGTTCGATTTTTTTGCACCAGAATATAATAAAATATATATAAACAAACAAACAAACAAATACATAAAGTAAAACTGCAACAAAATGTGAAGTGTGGGATGGGAGAGTGCTAGGTTGTGTTTCGGGCAGTAGCTGGTCCACAGGCAAGAAAAGGGAGCTCTGGAGCATCAGAAATGGAAGTGCTGCATCCAAGTTTTCCAGGCATACACCTAGAACACATACAGAAATGTCCACACACTCCTGGCTCTTACTGCCATGCTAACACTTAAGAAAGCAGACCCATGGTATTTAAGCTACCTAAAATGTGGGTTACCTAAACATGGAGAGCAGCTGCAAGGGTTTGGGAAGACAACACATCTGTTTTTATAAACTACAGGACTATACATTTCATAGACTCCATTTCTCCAAAGCACCTGTAAAGTCCAAGGCACACTGTCAAAGCAGGTCTTTCTTCAGTTGAGAAAATGCTATGCCAACACCAACAAGATCCTATCTTGAAAAGTTTAATCATTTATACTGACCACACAAAGCTGGTAAACGAAGACCAAGCTATGATATTTATACCAGCTAACCAACAGCTGTGAAACCTACAATGAATGTTTCTGGCATAGACCACACAATGCAAGGGGGAACAGCTTATTAAACAGCCAGTCTAAAGGGAGAATGGTACATGCTGCTCAAGAAGAATCAAAACATGAAACTGGAAAAGCAACAAAAACATGTAACTCCCAAGCCAGCACAAAAGTTGAAATACTTACATGAAAATTTACATAGCTAACTCAAAAGAATCATGTAAGTCACCATACATTCTACTTCCTCCTCAGAAAGCTTTCCAGTGTTGCCTGAGAAGTGCAACACTTGTGCCTCTGTGGCTGAGACAATGATTGTGGCTGAACAGAGAAAGAAGTAAAGAGATACTATGCTAAGGCATCCCAAAGCATTTAAAAGAGACACAAAAATCAAGTGTATATTTAGGACCTAAAAGACACCTGGAATAGCATAGGCATTTCATACAGGGTTTTTAAAAAAATACTTTTAGATAATACTTATACTGTACACAACAGGACTTTTAAACAATATATTACACTGCTAAAAATGTTCATATAAATACTATACAGGCAAGCGTGCAACCAACCTGTTAGGAAGGTTCACAAATTAGACAACCACATATTTCTGGAAAAGCTCTCAGATTATCTTCAAGATTTCTGATTTTTGTAATCCAAGCCACTGATTCAGCAATACCTATTTTAAAGGAATTGGGACAAGGCATGAGATGAAATACATCCGTCTGCTGATGACCAGTTCAAGTTTAATATGCTACTGTCATCTTAATCTGGCATATCAATGTTTAACTTGGGAGGTGGAATCACATATTTTCCAGGACTCTGTGTAATGACCACTCCAGTCTTTTTTCGAAACATTGGTGCAATTTTTGGCGGTTCGGGCAGTGGCGTTTCTTCTGTCTCCTCATTATCTTCATGATGAAGATCATAAGAGATATTTCCATATTCTCGTAAGAATGGGAAAATTTCAAGCAGGAACTGGCAAAAGTCTTTGCGAATTCCAAACCACCCTAAAAGAAACCAAATAATTTTACATTATTATCATAATGCACACTTAATTAAATAGACAGGCTATTTAAGGTCTCTTGATTGTTTGCATATAAATAAGATTTGTTAAGCATTCCTTATGCCTATCAAACATTACAGTTTGTGTTATATACACACAGACACACATACCGTGTCTGGACAAGCATTAGCACAGTTCCATGTCTGCACGTGCATGCCTGAGTGTATACCCATCTGTATAAACTACAGCTACACTACCCCGGCAAGAATCCATTTCGTTTCACACACTACACAGTGTTGGGTCACATCAGTGCAGAAAAGGAACACAAAAGACTTTGCATCTCAACCAAAGCAAACAGTGCCACAGGGGAGGACACTGTAAGCACTGAAACCTTACTACAACTGCCTGAAAACAGTAGTAACAGCAAAGCCAGTTTTGAAAATACAGATCTTAAAAAAATACATTGATTTTCAATCTGTTTCCAGGATTCTGAAATACTTACAGTGATTGCCTCCTTTTTGTCCAAATGTTGTTGCCATTAATGTTATCAGTGAAAGCCAGAGAGGAACAAATATGGGTATGAAAGAAAAAGAATTATGCCCATCCAGTCTGTGTACTAGCAAGATCTAAATGGCAAAAAAAAATACAACGTCAGTTTAATCGCAATACTCACTTTGAAACTGCTTAAAACATATGCTGATCTCTAATCTTTTAACTTCACACATCTGTGAGGAAAACACAGCCTTCACAGAAGCAGGTAGTTATAGTTCCAATGTGATGCAGATTTTGCTCAAGAAACTTTAAAGGAACATAGAATTCTTGTTTGTGTTTCGTATTTGCTGTTAATATTTTATTCCAAAACAAAGAGCAGCATTCTCATTTCAGTAAGCCCAAAAATCATCGTTCATTACTTACTGAAAAAAGAAGGCGGCACATCAAACTCATTATGGCTTTCCCTACCTCAAATGTGAGCAGTGGCACTACAATTGTCATCCAGCTGACAGCCATGGTGATGTGTGTCCTTCTCTGCTCAGCGATCACGTCCATGGAGCGCAGGAACAGCACGGACCACACGATGTAATAGAGCACCACAAGGCACAGGAAGGACATCAAGATCCACAGTGGAACACAAACAACCTGAAAGAAAGACACGTTTGATTTGTTTTAGTTGTGGGGTTTATTTTAAAAAACTGAGTCTACCTATTAAGTCTAAATAAGAAAATTAAGTCTTTAACTAACATAACGTCTAACAGAAAAGCAACAAACTCATGTGCATTGTTTCAAGCCATATCAGTTCAGGGGTTCCTCAGCTTCTAAACCCCATCAAGCTGAAACAATTTAATTGAAACAATTTAAAATTAAGGCAATGTAGTTCCACTTTAGTAAGACTTCTGTGATCTTGCATGGGCTCAAACTGTACTTGAAATTGATTTTAGCAAGTACTTTCTAAAGAAACCTTAAACCTTACTTTAAAGAGTTTCAATCATTTGTCAATCATTTCTCTGTTAGGACAGACCTAACTACACCAGATTGTCAGTTTTATGGTAGTTTACAAAAACCCAGACACCGAAATAGCACTTTTGTATTCTAAAGGCACTTGGGACTTGTCTAAAGGACATCTCAGCAGTTTTGACAGTGACTACTTGCACAGTAAGTGAATTTACACGCATGGTAACACAACAAATAAAACTGGTTATTTACCACACTGTATTTACCAACACATTCTCTCACTCACCAATCATTTTCATGGCTTTAGTGTTCCCACTGGGAACTTTGGGTGAGGATTTCCCTTCCAACTGCTGCTCAGAAATTAACCGCAGTTGATGGCACATTGTCCCAGAGGACGAAGTGCCCCAAGAACAGCCTCTGATTCCCATGACCACCAAACAAAATGCCAGACCTTCAGTGAAGGATTGCTAAGTGAGCAAAAATGGGATCATGGGCTGATCATGTATTAACTGTTCCCCAGAACACATATCTTTATGAAATTCAGCATTTAAACAAAGATAAGAAGAAAACACTTGTTACATACAAGCCATGGCCATCTGATGATCTCGTCTAGTCTGAGTGCAATAAATATGAACTGTAGAATATTGACTGAACACAAGATTTCCAGCTAGAAAAAGAAAAAACATTAGTTAACTCTTAGTATGATAAACTTACTTTAAGGATAACCAATGAATCTGTCAAAGCACTTCTCTGACCCTATGCTTATCACTGAAATACGAAAATTCATTTGCATTTCCATTTCCTATTACTAAACATCCCTACATTTGTGTGGGTGTGATCCCAACCAAATAATGTAGAGTCAGCTGTTTCCAAGATCTTCCTGGTGTTTAAAAAAAAAAAGAAAAAAAAAAAGGCACTTAAGAGTAATTAAAGAAATAAGAAAAGCCAAACTAATGAGAATGAAAAAAAGCAAAGCATCAGAAAACAACTATACACTTTACGTACGAATGCTGCTTAAATTAAATTAAGTAGTAAAAAGACCTTCAATTTAAAATTAGCAAAATTAATCTTGTGGAATATTTAGTAGTTTCAGTAACGGGCAGAACTACCAACAGTCCAATTTAAATATCCAAGCTCTATCTAGGGGAAAAAAGAAATAGATGGAATATTGGAATATGACATCCAAATTCAAATCATTTACTGTATAATTGAGAGGTATTTAAAATGACACTGAAGACATGGGTTTTGTGGCAATAGAGAAAAGGAATACTTCTCATTAAAATGTCAGTGAAAATTTTCATGAGTCCTGCCTGCCACTATGAGAAACTGCCCTTCACTATACTTTTAAAAAAAAGCCTGTGTCTAGCTTGAACAAAGTAAGACAATGAAACACCATCAGACTTGGAAAGATTCTATTTCTAAAGTTTATGGGCAGCCCTACAATAGGCAGGATTTTCAAAGACCACAGAATTATTATCTGAAAAGTCTAACTGAAGCTTTTGAACGCACGTTAGAAACATTACTCATTTTAATAAAAAATATGCAGTTATGTAAGGCCTCTTTTAAATGCAGTATTTCTCAGAAGGCAGACACAACATGCTACTTTTCACTAACACACGATTGTGTAGACTGTGATCTGGACAAACACCTTTGAAAGTTACAGTACAGGGAGTCAAAAATCCAACAGGAGCAGGCACCTTCACGGACCACACCAAAATCTCCACCGTTGAACTACAAATTACTTTTAAAAGACTGAAAAGGTACATTTACAATAATTTTGTACCACTGGCTTTCTCAAAAGAATAAGCCACCAAAAACCTCCCACACTCAAGAGTAAGACCAAGCAACCAGAAAGCTGCAAGAGCAAAGAGAGAGAGAAAAATATAAAAATCAAAGGATCATTTGCTGTAAAAAATTTTTAGAATCAAGTTAACACATGAGATCTATATGGCAAGGGCACGTACATTTGCAGTGGCTCACAACTTAATGAACTCAAGGTGCTCTAAATAAATAGTGCTTTACTGACTATAAAAATAGTGTAACACATAAAAAGAAGCTTTTTCTGAGCCCACCATGAGAGACAAAAACCCCAGCATGTACTTACTGATCACCTAATCAGATACAGAACAGGAAGGAGCAGATAATGTATTTTAAATTAAATACTTATGAAAATAATAATAGATTAACAACTGCTTTGATTACTCAAATCAAAAATTGATGTCCTGGATTAAAGGCAGACCCCTCATGTTTCTAGCAAATGAAAGGGAAATAATGAAATCTTCACAGAGTAAAAAGAAGAGAAAGAAGAACAGCACTAAGTGAAGATGACTAAGAATAAAAAAAGCAATAAAAATTAGTTGAGACAGCTGTTGCCTTTTATGGATTCCACTTTCTTCTGCCAGTGCTTAGCAGCTGTGCAGTCATCTGTAAATCAATGGGCAATCAAGCATCATCCAGTAGAAGGCAAGCACTTCCACACAAATTTTACTTTTAGCACTGGTTGACTGGTAATAGAACCCTGCAAAATAAAATCCTATTGGCAAATGTTTCAACATGAACTTAGGATATCAGTTTACCAGCCATCATAACAATCACTTACAAAAAATGTTCCTCTCTAGTGAAAAGCTCTTATGCTGATTTTAGAGAAACAGTCCCTTGAAATTAAAATACCTGAAAAAGCTGAGCCTCATCTAAAAATCTGATTTTTAATTGTCACAGGGTAGTTTCAAGACACAGCAAAACAAAAAACTCCTTAAAAAAATTTCAGTATGAATTCTAAATTTATTGCAAAATGCCACAATTGTGGGAGCACCTTGAGAATCCTTCCAAGGTTCTTCCAAAACCGAAGGGAGATAGAGAGAAGATAGAGGCAGAAAATAAAACCCTAACGTTACTGCCTACCATTCACATTCCCAAATTAAAGACTAAACACACAGATTGTGATATTAAGACATTTTCAGCCCTGATTACTGGGAATTCAATTCTGCCTAGAGACAGTGCTTGCAATCAGTGGAATTTTTTTCTGTTGTTTCCATGTAAGTGTCTGGTATTGGTCCATACTGCAGAGCTCCTGGTGACTTATTTTAACACAAAATATTAATAAAGCAGGTTCAAAACATGCTGCAATTTGGTAGGTGGAAAAACTAGAAGATACTAGAAGTTGTATTATTCCTGATCCTGATTTCATTCCCCTGTGCAGGTGAGTGCATTTACAGGTCAGCGCAATTATTTGGACTGATGTAGTCCTCTGTATTGTGCTTTCCTGGGAGCCAAACTGCCACAGAACTGATCCCAAGTCCTGCACTGCCATGACTTTCACACATCACAAAGGAAACCTCACCTCCAGAGACCTGTCGTGTCGGAATCCCCACACACAAGCTGCCACTGAGACTGGAGACACAAAGAACAGCGGCATAAAGACCAGAAGCCAGAAATGGGTTCCTCTTTCAATCCTGTCACACACCAGCACTTCAAACATCAGCAGTAGCAGGTGGATGCCTACTGCAATTAACATAGCTTTGAACTCCACACAGGTTTCTCCTTCTGCTCTGAAGAGAGGATAAGGAAGAATTTACTTGCCAGTAAGAAAGCACATTACCCTGCTAACATCCCAGGACACTTGCTTGAGCTTCAGTTATTAACACTTGTTTTTAATAAACATACTCATTATACCCATTAAACTCCAGTCCTAATGACCTAATAGGATTTCTTGCCCATAAAGCTGCACATTGGGAGTATTTTATTCAAAGGGTGCAGTGAGATTTCTACAGTTTGAAAATTTTTTAAGGATTCCATAGCTGGGCAGATAAAACAGGATTTCTTTGCTACTATATCAACAGTCAGCTATCATGCATAGAAATAAGCTAAATTTACAACGATCCGTTTGATTTCTGCACCAGCATTCACTGAATCAACATATCTCCACAGAATTTATTTACCTAAGCCAGAGTATTGCAACAGATATTTTCTGTTGATAAAAGTAAAATGCCTGTAAAATGACAGCACACATACAGCTTCTCCCTCCACCAGCAGACCCATTACTAGAAGGGGCAAACAAGACCTGAACCACACAAAATGTGGGTGTATCAGGAGATCTGTACACCAAAATTCTTCATTTAATATTCACCATGGACAGAAAAGACATTCATTGCACTTCATTTAAGGTAATTTTTCTTTTGCCCTGGGATTTTCAAATTCACATTCTAGTCAAATTACCAAAAAACTCAACACTGATGTATTTAAAGGTGCTAAAGTTATTTTGCCCTAGACTGACAAGACACAACATTCCCTCTGTTCTGCCAAACAAACATCATCAACTTACCGATACTGTGGGTTTCGGGCCCATACCCCTGTTCCCACTGAGGCACCAACGATCACCATTAACTTCCACAGCCATATTGGAGCAAACACAGCCCAGTAACTCCACTGGATTTTGTCATCCAGACGTAGAGAGAGCAACACAGAGAACAGCAGCAGGCAGGCATAAATAAGGAATTTGCTATTAAACAAACAAACAAAAAAATCCAGTCAGGAATCAAGGCAGGCAACTTCACGTTAACTTTGTAGAGGACAACAAAATCAGTCACAGCTGAAATTTCATTGGGATACCTCCTAATAGAAAACGAGTCCAGCTTCTTTACAAAGAACGAAATATTTCATCATAGATACACCATAAGTCATCTCTTTCACTTATAAAACCATTGCTTCAAGGAAACACATCAAAAGCATTTTTGCATGACAGTCTCAGAGAAGGGACTGAGATAAATAGCTCCCTTCCACAAGGATCCAGTCAGGAGCTATGTTATTAGAGGCTCACAAATACAACAGCTGTAAGTGTTTTTAAAAAATGTGTTCTGTCGTACACATCAAATGAAGCAGTTTTCATTATTCAAAATTAAGTTACATAATTTATGAAATTTTATCCACACCACTTAACTAAAGGTTAAAAGTTATTATGAATTGTAATAGGGCAGACTTCAGATAATTTTTTTTCTTAATATTTACATTCAGTTAAAAAAGCAATATTATAGAAAAGAAAAACCCAACAGGCAAAACTTTTAGCAAAGTTACTGATTATACACTGAAGTTTCTAACTGGAATACCGAGGATGGTGCTTACAAATTTAAAATAGCTACACGGATACAATTTATAACATAGTCAATATAAGAATGAATAAATGTATCTGGAATACTTGAGCAGTGGCACAGTAACTGCTTGTACCATCAAAAACCAGACAAAATAATTACATAGCAGGTGATTTCCTCACAGGACAGGAAGGGAAAAGTCTCCCACCCATCCACCAGAAGCTCACAAACTGCTTTATAAAACACATGATTAGGCTTCAACACTGTTCTAGTGAAGTAATTGTATGTATTTTAAAACATGGATAACCAAAGGAAGAGAATAAAGCAGCAAGAGTCAGGAATACTACCATTTCTCCAACAGCACAACTCAAACTACACAATTTCACTCACATCAAATAACAAGGCATGCATCAGATCAGCATTGCTATGTTCAGATATCAAGCTGTTTTGTCTCTACTCACAAGAACTGTCTCATCTGCCCCTGAATAATGAAAAGCGGATTTATTGTGTCAACATCTTCCTGCATGCTTAATGAAACTACCTCGGGATAGGATGATATCAATTGGTCAAACTTCATAGCAACAAAGAGATGTCTCAGCATCTCGGCTAGTCATCCTTTTTTAACATTCAATATTTGTGTGATTTGTACCTTCGCTGGCTCCTCAGTAAACACAGCAGTGAAATACCACTGCTCTCTGAGTGTTCCAGGCGCATCAAAACACCAAGACACCTGCACCATTCGGCTGGCTCATTCATCACTCAGCACCCAGATAAGCTGCAAGCATTGCTCTGCAGTAACAAAACTTTATAAGCTTCTAGGACTTCTGCTCTTACTTTTCCATTATTCCGACTACACATATTTCAATTGTTTATTTCAGCCTCAGCAACAATGCATTTCCTGGAGCTTTGGTTACCCTTTTGTTTGTCTAAACAACTGACTGAACACAGCCTGCTGTAACTGCCATCATGTAAGGTCTCTTTCGCCGTGCAAGGTTTTTCCAGGACTCTCAGCAGCTCAAGCCACCTTGCACAACTTACTTGCACGCCCTTAGTCTGTGGTCTTAAAACAACTGGTAAAACTTAACTCAGTCTCTCAGTTTCTTTAAAAGTTACATGTCCGTACGTGCTTGGAGAGCCAGCAGAACCCCAGGCTGCAGTGACCATCCCATTGTTAACTTTAGGGAGCCCGAAGGAAGGGCTCGCTTTCCCCGGTGCTCCCCGTGTAGACAGGGTTGTTCACACCTGCGGACACGGAGCCTCCGCCGCACGGCCAGAGCCTGCGCGGAGGCGTGCGGAGCCTCTGCACCCCAAAGCATCGCGGTGAAACATTCAAACACCAGAAAGAGCCTGGGAGTAATCTGAGAAAGTTACACAATAACAAAGCAGATGACTGGAAGTGGGGCTTGAAAGCAGATGCAGAGCGCTCGCGTTCCCAGCCCCCTGACCGCGAACCAGCCGCGGGGAGCACGCACCGACAGCCAGGGCGCTGGGAAGGCTGGATTCGATGATCTCAGAGGTCTTTTCCAACCTGGTTGATTCAGAGTTTCTGGGCAGGAAACCGGCTGGGAACGGCGTGTTCCAAACGCCGCCCGAGCTCGCGGTGCGGAAGGGCCACCCGAGGCCGTGCTCCGCTCCAAAGCTGAGGGGTCCCGCACCCAGCGCTGCCCCGGCCGGACCGCCGGGCTAACCCTGCCGGGCCGGCGCTGCCCGTGCCGCGCTCACCTGGGGTTGAAGTCCTGGAAGAAGCCGCGCAGGTTCATCGCGGCCCCTCTACCAAGCGCTCATGGCGCGGCCCCGCCACCGCTCCAGGGCCTGGCCTGCCCGGGCCTCGCCGCCGCCCCGCGCATGCGCGCGGGCCTCTGCCGGGAACCGGGCGGGCCGAACACTGCCGGGCTTCGCCAGCAGGCACTGCGCATGCGCGGGGGAAGGGCGGTGGCTGTGCCAGAAGGCGGGCGGGGCAGAACCGGGAGGGGCGGGGCTGGGGGCGA